>WITN01000335.1:0-88104 GCA_015025155.1 Lactarius quietus | reverse complement strand
GTAGTTTGGTAATGAAATCGAGTGCCACCACTTCAAACGGTGTTGCTTCCACTTTGGGAATATTGGTTGTAGTGGCGCCTTTGTCACATGCGTATTGACCTTGCATCGCTGACATTCGGCGCATCCCCTAACGTAGTCAGTGACGTCTTGTTTCATCGTGGGCCACCAATAGTGTCGTTCGATTTATTCCTGGATGGCCATGAATAGGCGGATCATGATGTGCAGAGATTACTTCTCTGATTTCTTCTGTTGTACCCGTGACTACCAGTTGTTGTCCCTGGTACCACCAGAGTTCATCGGCCTTGGTTAGTTTGTGTGGGTCTACCCACTTGCGTATCTTCTGTTCATCTTGTTGTTGGCTAGTTGTAGTGTTTCGTATGAACAGTTTGTTTGGTAAGACCGTGACGCCTTCGTTATCTTTCTCCTTGGTCGTAGTCAGGTCGTCGAGAGAGAGCGTCCGCTCTTCCATTGGCTGTTCCCTTGACGTGGTGTATTTCGAAGTTGTATTCCGCTAGTTCTAATACTTCCCTAGCGATTCGTCGACTGATCTTTGGGGATCTTGCCAATATCACAGGTTGAGGTGATCAGAGAATATTCGTACCTTGTGTGGCGATCCAGCCAATAGGTGTCTCCAGTTTCATAGTGCTTTTACGATGGCCAACAACTCGAGGTTGTATATGTCGTAATTGCGCTCAGCAGCGTTGAGTGTCACCGAGTAGTATCCTACGGGGTGTCGTTTTCCATCCACTTTCTTTTTGTAGTAGTACCGCTCCTACTGCGAATCCCAACGCGTCGACTTCTAGATCAAATTGTTTTGCGTCTGATCTGCGTGTGCCAGGATCGGTTCTGTGGTAATTCGTTCTTTGAGTGTGTGAATGCTGCTTGTTGTCTTGTGCCCCATTGCCATGGTTCATCTTTGCGTGTTAATTCATTTAGTGGCTTGGCAATATTGGCGAATCCTCTAATGAACTGCCGATAAAAATTGCAGAAGCCAAGGAATGAGCGTACGTCCTTTACGGATGACGGGGATGGCCAGTCTCGTATGCTGGAAATTTTAACGGGGTCCATGCGTGTTACCCCTCTTCAAGGATTACCCCCAGGTAATCAATGCTGGACGTGTTGAAAACGCATTTCTCCGGTTTGAAGAAGAGGTCATGTTTTTGGGCAACCGCTAGAACGTCGCAGACCGCGTCTTGGTGTTTTTTGGTTGCGAGTGGTTGTCGTTTCATTGCTATTGCAATATCGTCCATGTAGATTCCTGATGGTGTTCCCTGCGTTTCGTGTTTCGCGATAGTTGGTCGGTATATTTCGTTCATGAAACTTTGGAATGTGGCTGGTGAGTTACATAATCCAAAGTACATGACTGTTGGTTCGAATAGGCCGCGTCGTGTTTTGAATGCCGCCTTGTGTTCGTCGCCCTCCTTGATCCTTATGTTGTTGTATCCCTGTCGAACGTCTAGTTTGCTAAATACCTGTGCTCCTCCGAGATCTCTGATGAGGTCATCAATGAGGGGAAGCGGATATTGATTCCGTATTGTCCACTCGTTGATTCGTTGATAATCCTGTACAGGTCGTAGCTTTCCATCCTTCTTTTTAATAAAGAAGAATGACGATGCGTACGGGGACTTGGAGGGACGGATGTATCCCTTTTCCAATTGTTCGTCAATAAATTCGTCTAGTGCCGCATCTTCGGTTCTTGTCATGGGATAGACTTTGCAGTCTATTACGTCAGGTACTCCTTTCTTGAACTCAATTGCGTGATCGTAACTTCTTCTTGGCGGGAACCGCTTCGATTCTTCTTCGCTAAATACCTTCGCGAAGCGTTGGTATTCTGCTGGTATTTTGGTTTGTTTTGTGTATTGTTGGGCGTCGATCGCAAGTTCTACTGCCGATCGTCGTCCGTATACTTGTTCTTCCAGTGTTGCTACGATTTGCTCTTTGGTATCTGTTGTGAATATTCGAGATATTCTTGTGTCTTCTTTTTCTTCGTTTAGCAGTCATGCCAGAACTGCTCTTTTGTCGTCCGGTTGATCGTTCATAGTACTATGGGGAGTTGCTTTTCGTCAATGGTGGCATGTCGCCAACTGAACCTTGGTTCATATGTTGCGAGCCATGGGTATTCCAGTAGTAGGTCTTCTTTTCCTATGTCCGTGATGAGGAAACACATTTCCTTTCTTGTTCCTCCTGTCTCCACATTAAGTGTGAGATAGTGTGTTATCTGCCCCGCTTTGTTAGTGGTATCATCGATATTGTATATGTTTTTGGGCTTATCTAATGCCCGTTGTCCCAGCCCCATTCTTTTGACGAAGTTGGGGTGTATGAAGTTGTCAGTGGCTCCTGAGTCCACCAACGCTTTTATGTCGGCCATGTTGTAACTTGCGCGAATCGACACTGGTACTTTCATAGAACGGTAGCGCATAATGTACACAGAGTTACAACGTATTGCCCTCACCCAGGCCGCCGGGTTCAGGCGCTTCCAAAATCCTGTCCCATCAACTGTTGAAGGACCAGGTCCTTTACTTCTTCATCGTCTCCGGCCACTCCTCGTAGCCATTCCGCCACTTTTTCTTCTTTGGTTGGCGCGGTTTCGGCAGTGCGTGTTTGTGTGTTTCGGTTCCTTTGAGGTTGTCGGCAATCGCGACTAATGTGTCCCATCTTCTGGCAGTTGTAACACTGCGTTTGACTATGGTCACGTTTGAATTGCCTCTGTATGAATCCTCCACGTGGTGGGAATGGTGGACGTGGTGGATTATCGTTGCGTTTGTAGTTTTGTAACACGTCTTCTGCTCCTGCCAATCGGCCTCGCACTCGATCTGCGGATGTGTCCATTCGGTCATCGTTTTGGAGTGGTGCTAGTAACTTAGCTAGTGCTCCACCTGGAGCTCGTCCTGGTTTGAAGGCATCGAGGTTGCCTCTGACCATTTGCATGTGAATCCACTTCTGTTGCCTTTTTAAGGCAGATTCTCTCCCTTCTTCATAGTTGCGGGGGTCATCGTGTTGATACATTGTTTCATACAATGCGCACGGTAATCCTCGTGTGAAATACTTGAGCGTTTGCTCGGCGTTGATGTTGTATCCTGCGTGTCGGACGAGTTGCTCGAATGTGGCAATGTAGTCGTCAATTTTTCCATCCTTCATGTGTATGCCAGCATCGAGCTGGGCTTGGGCTCGTTCTTTGCTGAGAACATCGCCGAACTGTCGTTGGAAGGCGTGTAGCAGGTTCTCCCATAACCTGTTGTCGAATTGGCTGGTTCCTGTGGCGACTTCGTTAACAAGCCACCTGCTTGCGGACATTACCCATTGGTTGACCGTGTTCCCTTGGATGTATGTGAGGAACAGCATTGCCTTTTGGTACTTGTTTATCATCGCCGAGTGGTTGGCGTTGACTCCTGCGTAAACCTCCCATTGGAGGATGAAGGATTCGGCTTGTCCCCTGTTCCCTGTAAACGTTGGTGGTGGGTTACCAATAAATTTATCGTTCCCTCCTTGAGGTGCCTGTTGTACTCCTGGCGGTCCTCCTCCTGGTGGTCCTCCTCCTCCTGGCGGTCCTCCTCCTGGTGGTCCTCCTCCTGGTGGTCTTCTTCCTGGCGGTCCTCCTCCTGGTGGTCTTCTTACTGGGGGGAAGGGTCGGTTGTCTGGTGACGGTACCCTGTTCCGATCGACGCGGAACTTGTAGAACATGTTTTGTTCATCTGGGTTGCTTGGTGCATCAGGGATATCTGGTCCCATTGCCCGATTTACGGCTTCGATGTCTTCTGGTTGTAGTGTTTGGACGTGGCTGGTTTGCTCGTTTATAACGAGTCTTGGTGGTGATACTTCCGTCTGGGTCGTCATGTAGTTGAATGGTATTCCTCGAATGGGTTCAGGAATATGCAACTCAGCTGTTTGCGCAATAAGTGCGTCTACTTCTGGTGATTGTACTGCGATTTCCGTAGGTTCTTCTACTTCACTTTGCGGGGTTGGTGATCGATTGCTAGTGTGGCTCGATGCTGCTGGGGTGTGTGCTCATAATTGGAATTCGGATCTCGGTGGTTCTGTTTCGAGGTTCTGATCTTCTTGACCGTCTATGGGTCCTTGTTGATCAATTGGTCATGCTTCGGTTAGCGGTATATTGATGTTTAGATCGTCGGCTGCGGGTCGTGTTGCTTCAAAATAGCTGTTGGTGTTGCTCCACCTAAGTTCGACCCAGCAACAGTGTTCTCTGTTGAATACTACGGGATGATACCTTTGTGATGTGGCAGCTTCTGTGTAGTATCCTGTGTTGTTCTCTTCTCCTCTCCTAGTATCTGGCACGTGTCGCCACCTTATTCATCCCACGAGGTATCGTGTGGGTGCGTCTCGTTCCCTTGAGTTGATTCGGTACGGTTGGAACTCCCAGCCGTCTTTGGTGTTGATGGTCGCCACGGCGTTCGCTTGTTTGAAGAGCTTGAAGTTAATGTTACGTGCGAGGTGCACGTGAGCCTGACTTGGGCAATAGACGATGAACGCGGTGACTTAGTGATAGTCCTGTCTCAAGCACGAAGGCTGAGTAATCGTCTCAACGCACGAAGGCTGAGTAATCGTCTCAATGCACGAAGGCGGAGTTTACGACAGTTGATTGTCCGTTTCGGGGTGTTCCCTCAGAGTAGGAGAAGCACGAATCGAGTCTAGATTCCACGAGTCAAGAAGATAACAAGAACTTCAAGCTGTCGACCACAACAGTCGACAGCCCCTTATAACAGTAAGTAACACGCCACTACTACTAGTAACACCGTACAACGTATCACGAATACTATGAACTATCAGTCAGCCGCTCACTAAGAACATCAGTAATAGTACAGTATATGAGTCACCATTCCAGCAAGTCATCAGTCATCGTATCGTATGACACAATAAGCCTAGTCAAAAACGTGATAAGTAGGTGGGCAGTCCGGACGTAACATCAATGAAAGTGCTGTGATTGATACATAGCCTCGCCTGCTCTGCCTGTCTGAAGAAGAAGCGCCCGATGGTCAAGTGACCCCATCCTTTAAGCAATGACATAGGTGTATCACATTTTGTTATCGTATGGTGCGTCATTGCTTATGTAATCATAGCTATGACTTATGATGATCACAGGATGTTGTTGATAACCTGGCGCCTCGCCGCTGCAGAGAACCGGGTGTAAGCGTGGGATAATCAATGGTCCCCATGTGCAGGAGGTTTCATCGATCTCTAGTTCTGGAATATGTATTGGCATCTTACAGGTGTAATATGAAAAATGGAAGCTCTGTCATTGATATATGGCCTCACCTGTCCTGCACGTGTGAGGCAGAAGTGCCATGAGCTTGAGCAGCCTGCCATCTGTGAAGCGATGAGAGCTGTGTATCACGTGTTGTTTATGTATGCTACATCGTTTCACATCTAATCTGAGGTATAACATATTTGGGTTACAAGTACGTCATCTAATTGCTGGCGCCTCGCCCGCTGCCAGTACATACATTTAAGCATTGTTCTTTCGCCCAGCCCCCTTTTGTCAATACCATGTCTGCATAAGATTGGGTCTTATCAAATGACATGAATGATTCGAATGTCCAATTTGCAAACATGAGTGTACAGGCATACATCAAGCTACATATTCATTCCCTCTGAGTCAAGTGTGCAATGAGATACTCAACTACTACAGCGTCGCTGACAAGCCTTTCATTCATAGTATTCATGAGTTCCCTGAGTCTGTGCATGTCATTCAGAAGACCACGGAGGACGCCAGTATGGGCATCCAATACCACCGCAACCTCAGGAGACACTACAATTGCTTGGTTAAACGGCAAAGGCCATTGACATGATATGCCTCACCTGCAGGCATTTGAGGTAGGTGGATAGGGATCCTGATTTCCGGCCAAGGCCAAGTAGACGATGGCACAGGCAGTTCCTGCCTGCTATCATCCTTCATTGCATGTAGATCAGTAGACATCTGGATCGATACATGAAGCACCTACCTCCATCTCCCCATCCTCTTCCTCACTTTCAGGGCCAACATCATCAGCGACAGGGGGTTGGGGATCCTCATCTACTTCCATATTAGTGCGCACCTATGCAGCAATGAGTGATCACTTCGGAAATCACATAAATATATGCAATCACTCACCAGACTGGCGTCCGATCGCGGGCCATGCGCTGAGATGCAGGGATGTGCTGCAAGAAGTCATATGCTGCGGGCGCTGGGGATGAAAGCACATAAGATGACTGACATACGACTGAGATGATAGCGTACATGAGTACATACCTGTGCAGCTCCTGATATAGCTGCTGAGCCAGACGTCGGACCAGGTGATGCACTAGCCGTCAGGCGAGATGTATCTGTGTGCTGATAGGAGACATGTATGCGAAGGATCTGAGGGCTATGTGAATATGCTTGCATACCTGTACACCATGTGTTGCAGCTGTTGGGACAGTCGTCACAGGGGCGCTGAGGCATGCGCTGCGGATGCAGTAGAAGGCATGCGAACGATGCCTGGGGCACCCTGCTTCAGATAGGTATGTCACACATTAGTACATATTTGCAAATGATCTATACATAAGGATACATACCTGTACTGGTCCGACAGGGGGATGGAAGGAAATCAAGGAATGCATATGTGGACTGCCCAACAGCACTTGCAGTGGACACGCGGCCAGACGAGGCAATAGGTGCTGAAATTGAACGTGGCGGTCCCATTGACTGTCACAATCATATGAGGATACATTACATATATTGTACTATGTAATAATGACGCACCTGAGGAGGGCCAACAACGGATGAAGGAATGTGGTCTAAAAAGTCAAAAATGGCCGAGTCCCCAGTCGATTGAGGTGGTTCAGGTGCTTGAGGCTTTCTGGTGTCTTGCTTCTATTACACATGGATCGCAGAGTTAGCATATGAAGACGTGTCAAATATGCAGAGGACGCACTGTGACAGGAGATGGCACATATCAAGAAAGTCGAAGGGGGAGGGTTCATCTGTGTCACCACTGAGCTGAGCAAGCCCAGACGTTCCAGAGGAAGATGCATTGGCACCTCCTTGACGTGACTGAACTCCTGCAAGTTTAGAAGGTTGAGCCATATCTTTGAGGGAACAGTGAAAGCACTTTGCACTTCCCTGCGATAATCATCGGGTGAAACGGCGGGCCACGCACCAGAAAAGGCAACCAATCACCAGGCTCCACTCCCTTATCGCCTGGCCCATCAGACTCTTCCTGGGATCCTCAGTGAACGTGTATTTGCTCTAATGCCTCCGCCGAAACCTCCGCAGGAATTAAGTCAGCTGGAGGTGCAATTCCTGATGACTGCTGCGAGGCTCCTTGCTGCGACCAGGACATTTTTGCCTTGCCCGCCGCCTCAGGCGCAGGAACCATACCTTATGAACAAGGTCAAAGAAGAGATCGTAGGTGTACCAGTACAACATATGTACTTATGGAACTGACATCGTATTACATCCAGGTGTCCGTTGGCAACAATTTCAAGAAGTACATGTCTGAGCCAACGAAGATCCTCAAGAAGCCTCGCATCCACCCCATAATTCAGGTGATGAGTGTGGAATGGAAGGCGGCTGAGGCGGAGAAGTGATCTCCTGATTGGAGCATCTTTACTACTGACTACATCTCCAGTTATTGCGAGAACCAGAGGGCGAATGAGCCGGACTGGCACCCTGATCTATCCTCTCTGGATCTGGGTCCTTATCTCGAAGGCCTACAAGAGCATAAGAGATGGTGGGAGGTTGGCCTCCCAGCCCCCCAGCACGATGAAGATGGTGCACACGCTTCATATATTCATACATAGACATCTGAGTCTTTCATAATGTTTACCCAGTACATATGGACCCTCCCACTTCGCGTGCGCCGCCTAGAGCGCCTGCAGCCCCACCCATGACAGCACCGCCCTCAATGCCTGCTCTGCCAGCGGCAACACGTTCATCGAAGGGGAAGGCACGTGCACTTCTAACTCCTGCCTCGAGTGACCCACGTGGCGCTCCACCCGCTTTGCATGCACCGCCTGCTTTGCCCACACCGCCTGCCATGCCTGCTGCACCATCCATGCCTCCTGCCTCTCCAGCACCTTATGCATTCAGAGTCCCAAGGCGATATGCTATGCCGGAGACTGAGGCAGCTTACACTACAACCACCCCAGACGCAGCCCCCCAAGATGACGATGAAATAGAAGATTTTGATACCACCCCACGCAAGCGGGGCGGCCCGTCCGACACATCGATTCCCAGAGTACATGTAGACGATGGTTCCCCTCCACCACCAGCTCAACGTCGTCGGATGGATAACAAGCCACTCATTGCAACAGGTGATGTAAGTGCTGTCTCACATTCATCGTCTTTCAGATACTGACACACTCCATTCTATTCATTCAAGAACCGGTGTGGCCCATGCAGAAACCCCAAGAACAAGAGGCCGGAATGCGTCTCTCAGAATAACCCCAAGTGCGTCACAGTTGCCTGCACCTTCTGTGCAGGCAGGAGGAGGCTTTGCACACTGCCTGCTTCGTGGGCGCTCCCGATAGTTCGCTTTATGGCATCCCAAGGCATGTGTCCTCTTTGTGGGCGTTCACTATATCAGCCACTGACATCAACTGTGAAGGGGTTGCCTTTCCAGAAGACATCCAGGGCACCTTAAACCTGTCTGATGAGGGTGGCTCATCGCAACACAGCCCCATGTCTCTGCGTAGTCCGTCCGGCACTCCAGGTAAGTCTCCATTTGTCTAAACATTGGTAGAGCTTTCATTACTTCATGTAGGTGAAGATCTCGCGTCACGCGTGAACTCACTGGAAGGTAAGATGGACTACGTCATCCTGGTACTGAATGCCATTGCTGGGAAGCAAGGCATAGTCCCAAGCACCCTTCCTGGTTATATCCAACCTCCCCCTCCTCATCGTTCGCCTTCCCCCAGCTTTCAGTCCCAATCATCACCTGGCATACCCATTGCATCTCTGGGGATCTCAGATGCACATACTAACGCTCCTTCGGGTTCTGGCTCGGCGTCGGACGCCTCAGGTATGTATAGATATTCTATGCGTTCAATCACAGCTTACATCCTGTCAGTACATCGCGGCCGAGGCGGCGCGTTGCCCACCTCACGTGGCTGAGGCGCCAGTACTGGGAGTTCAAGGACGTCGTCATCTAACCGAACGTAGTTTACCAATCTGTACCATCGAATATGACTGAGGCTCCTGTATGGCTCCGATCTCAAAGCATGCTTCTCAATACATTGTTTGACTGCTGAACCCTTATGAGTGAATGAAACACTTTGTAATCACAATATCACCTCAGACACATCAGACCTGTCAGGTATATATTATTACTATATGGCTTTAATCACAGATTACATCTCGTCAGGTCATCACAGGTGGGGCAGCATGTCGCTTGCTCTGCGTGGGTGAGGAGCCAGCAACGGGAGTTGAAAGATGTCGTTCATCAGGCAGGTGTAGTATATGATCATATAACGTTGAGTACAAATAGGGATCTTGTATCATCATGATCTCAAGTCATGCTTGCAATACATTGTTGTTTGTTGAAATGTGGCTGATGCAGCACTCCGCCCGCCCTGCGTGGGCAAGGCAGAAGCACTGGGAGCTCAACGACGTTGCCAATCAGGTGGGTGTATTGTCTTATCATGAACCCTTAAATGTGAATGTGGCTCTTCGATCACCTTGCTCAGGAATTAGGCTTCCAATACATTTCTTGTCTCCTGGACTGTGGGCAAGGCAGTGTATCGCCCGCCCAGTGCACGCAAGGTGCCCGCACTGGGATTTCAAGGATGTCGTCGATCAGCGGACTACTGTATATCATTATGTAACCTTGAATATGAAGGGACCTCTTGTATTGCTGCTTGCTGAAGACATGCTTTCTAATAATATATTGCATTGACTGCTTAACCATATGAGTGAATGAAAACAGATTGTCATCACTATATCACCTCACATATAACACAATTGGCTCAATGATATGATATTGAAATCATCTGAGCTGATCGGGCCATCTCATCAACAGACATGTTATGCTTCTACTTTGAAACATTGAATATGGAACATAAGACATGATATGGCATGGAACATGGCTGTGTCATGGTTGTCTGATTCATGCTTATGTCTGGTGTCCTCACACATGTCAGACTTATGTATGTGATGTGTGTAAATCCAATTCTAGCCTTGTGTGCCATAATGTCATATAATCATCTGGTATATTAATCACTCATTGTGAAGACACATATGTGTGCTTCACATCACCCATAACACTGCATATTATGCCCCTCCATACATTCAATTCCAAAGGCACATCCTACTCACATGCCAAAGCATCTACTAGCCAGGATCGTCAGCACATCGATAATGCAACAACTCATCAGGCCAACAAGAAGATCCAGCAGGGGAGGCAGCATTCCCCAGTCATGCTTTCTGATCCTATCGATGACTCCTCATCTGATACTCAATCCTTCGATGAGGATGACATGTATGGATCAGATTCTGGCATTCAGTCAATCAGCATGAAACCTCACTCCAAAGAGGAGGTGACCATATCCAATGAAGTCCAGATGAATGAGGACCAGGTATGAATAGCTCCCTGGTCATCAGATGTAGATGCATCTCACTGATGATATAGAACACTGAGATCAGCACTCAAGTACAAAGAATGGACATTAACATCTCATCAATTGCAAATCCAGCAGACATTCAGGCTGCTACCACATCTCACATGCCATCCTATTTGGAGGGGAGCAATGATGGCAATGAGATTTGACTGATGTCCAATGTACATTATGATGTATGCCCCATCTGTGCATGAAGCAGGCGGACCACCCGATCCCAATCGTTTTCAATATAGCTGATAAGGCATTCATATGCCAGGCACACACATCGTCAATGCTTAGCATGCATTGACTCATTATGAGACCGTGTTGCATGCACCCTGTCACATCCTGTCAGTGAGAGAATATGTCTCCAATTGCCCAAGTCCTTGTATGTCTTGGTCTCTTGTTTGCATCTCTGTTGTCCACATGCCTCCATTGTATTCCCTATGATCCATTGCCTGCTCCTTGTATTATGCCCTTCTTCATGAGCATTGCTTTATATCATGTGTGCACATTCGCATGTCTTCAATGTCTTGTTCTCTGTCTTTACATTTCCATTGTCTCCTTGCCTCTATTGTTCTTACTATGGTCCATGCTCTTGTATATTATAGTACAAGGCTGTCTCATTTCAGGTATGGTATAATATCTATTCTTATATAAATAGTGCAGCTGCACGTCTGGAATGTGTTCATCCCACACACACATCTGCTCCAAACAACTATCCTAAATATGGCTCCCAAGACTGAGTTCTCTATCCCAAAGGGAAAGACTGTTAAGGTGGAGACACAGACCAAGAAGTCAAAGCGCTCCGCCCGCACCACTGAGGCTGTAGCTCCACTCCCAGCCTCCCTTCCATCTTCCAAGGTAAAGCCATTGGGTCAGTCATCTGGCACTAGAGGGAAAGAGGCCACCCATGAAGGCAAGATTACTACATCAAAGCCATCTGGCCACCCTTCACATGGGATTGAACAATCCCATCCTCTCCATTTAATTGAATCCCTTGAGGATGACATTGAAGCCTTTGACATAGATACAGGGAACACTCAAGGAAATATAAGTCTTGCTTTGCCATCATATACATGATCATGGTATTTATTATGTGAAGACACCAATGGACCAATGGCTTGAACATCGCACCCGCTATCTCCACCTGTTGCTAGAGATGGAGGGACTCACCAAAGCTCCCAAGTGTTCAATTTGCAGTGCTCCTATGCATGTCAAGTGTTCAGACTGCATTGAAGGCAACTACTTTTGTCTTCCTTGCTGCCTTAAAGCACATATGAGATCTCCATTCCATCGCATCTCCACTTGGACTGGTTCACACTTTTCACCAACATCCCTTTACACACTTGGATTTAAGCTATGTCTTGGGCATACAGGCGAACCATGTCCAATCACAGTAGATGTATGAATTCTAGGGCATTATGGCGGATGAGGCAGGCAGATCTGCAAAGAAGAAAGCAAAGCCATCAAGCTCTGCATCACTCAGATCTGTGAATGAAGCATTGACTGGTCCGCCTGTCGCTCTGCCTGCCACGAACACTGATGATGTTCATTTATCTAACAATCTATTTGATTACCTGCAGCCTTTGGTGGATGAACATGAGAAGTCTTCCAAACGTGTTCGCACAGCCAAGTCAGGCAATCCACTCCTGACTGTGGTTAATCAGACTGGGGTCTTTGACATGGAAGTTTTATTCTGTATATGTCAAAATGCAGTCCAAAGAGATGAGCAGCTTCTCCAAGCTGGGCTCTTTCCCTCAAGCTTCAAGCAAATTGAAACTGCATTCACCTTCTCAGTTCTGGATGACTTTCTTATGGACAACCTGGAGTGCAAGACAACTGCACAGCAATACTATTCAAAGCTTCAAATCATAACCAATAGAGTCTTCCCTGACAGAGTCCCAGTATGTCACATTCCTGAACATGCTTGATGTGCTCATTGACTACTGTGACTGTATCATAGAACCTATACAAGCAGCTGCTTAGAGCCTCGCATCAATGGCATGATCTCAGCAATAGAATGCAAAGTGGCATTGGACTCCAGCAAGATGATCCCTCTATAGATGGATCTATGGCCATATTCTGCCCTGCCTGCCCACAGCCAGGCATCAATCTCCCAGATGATTGGAAGAAGAGATATAATCAGTGTGTTTGCTTCATGCATATCACATAACCATTCACTTAATGGATCAAAGGGATCAACTCATCAGGACCTTCATCATGGATGGTAACTTCTCTGCAGCGCATATGAAGTCCAGGACAAGGGAGAAGGACATTCCCCTTTCATCTGGGATGGCATTCATGGTCAATCAGAGCTCATATAAGGCTCATCTGAAAACTGGGAAAGAAATTGCCCAGGTATGTCATTGCCTCTCAATCCATGAGCTGACTTCACAGTCATACAGCCTAGTACATGCAACACATACAAGGCCATTGAACAAGCATCTTCCAGGAGACCTCATCTTGATGTAACAGGCATCGGAGCAACCGCCTGCTGTCATGGCTTCTTTGTCCCTACATCTGTAGTGGATTTCCAGAAAGGAGAGAGGTATGTCTCATCTATTTGCCATCTTAGAACTGGAGATAGATGGCCTCTCTTTCTTTCAGACAGATCAACATGGACTATAGTCTTTGCAAAGCTCTCTCATACAACATGGCAGAGATTCCTGTAGCTTTGGTCATGTATGACATCATGTGTCAATATGGAGTCCATCTTCAAGACAGGGTTGAGGCAAGCCCAGAGTTATCCATCTCCAGCTCCCTCGAGCTTCGCACTGGCATTGGCCTGTTCCATATTCATGGACATAAAGATTCCTGTCTTCCTAGATTTTCACCCAGCTACATTCCTGGTGTGAAGCAGGTTGATGGGGAAATCATTGAGTCTCTCTGGGCACCCCTTAATCACATCTCTCGAAGCATTCGAGGAATGTCCCTGGTTCATCGACAGGAAGTATTGGATGCACACATGAACCATTCCAATTTCAAGAAGATGATTCACATTGGTATGTATCACTTATGCTTCAAATGTGTTCCTTCCCCTCATACTGATACTCATATTCTAGTGCCCTCACTTCTGAATCGCTGGAAGCGTCTCAACGCATCCATGGACCTTAGTGCTGAGGCATTTGCTGCTCTGAGCAGTCGATTGGAGAAACATATCACTCAATGGCTTGCTGTTGAGAGGCATGCTCAGCAGAACAGAACCATTGATGTCACTTCAATGGACATATATGATACCTCCACAGCCAAGTGTATGGACATTGCATATGTCATGATCTGTTTTCTAATCATCACATTCAGCAACACCACCTGTCCCTGATGAAGATGGAGATAGGTTCACCAATGGTCAAGCATCATGGATTGCATCTGGCATCAAGATACAGGAGCTGCAGTAAGTGAAGTGATGCATGCACTCACCACCTGCTAATGTTCCATGTTCTCAGAATGATCATTAGATGTCAGCTCAGAGCACATGGCTCAAAGCTGACCACTGAAGCACAATCCATTGAAAGCAAGAGGCATCGCCTGCAAAGGCTCATCGATGCTTTTGAGAATCAAGCCCAATTTTTCCTCCACCAATATCCCACAGATGATTCCCCAATCTCAGCATTGGGTGATTATGAAGAGTTTGACATGGCGGGTGACCCGAACTACCCAAAAGACACAGATCCTGACCATGCTGAGCCCTCCTATTACATCCATCCCAATCCTTCAGATGTCTCTTGGATTGAATCCCCCAACCCTGAGTATGTCCAACTTCTTTTGCCATCATCCCTTGGACTGGATTGGTGTATTGCCCATGGTGTACAATCCCTTGCAGTTAAGGAGGCCTGCCTACATCATTCACAGGCCAATGATGCCATTCACAACATCCGCCTCGGACTTGGGTACAAATCTGCACTGTTTTGCACTCAAGTACGACCGCCAACACCCAGAAAACAAAGACCCGTGCATGGAATGCCATCTACAGTGTTGAGAAATCCATCCAAGAGCATGCATGCATATACTGCATGGCAAGGGATGCTTATGAGGCACTTCAGAATGTATACCCGACTGGTCCGAACCTCCCTCAGCTTTCCCCTGATGATCTTCATGTGGCAACCCTTGTGCTTGGTTCAGAGAAGCGTGGGCAACGCAACAGACAGCAATTCTGGATTTGGAGCTTTGGCAAGGCCTCAGATGATGATGGAACATGGATGCATGATTGTAAACTATTTGTGCATTTCTCTCAGATTCATCTGCTCACACTTCATATCACACAGTTGACAGGGTGCACTGGTTGCGTGCCAAAGCACAATTTGAAAGATGGTTGGAAGAGCAGGACAGTATACATAATGAAGCTCATTGGATTCCTGCATATTTTCATTCTAAGGCAGAGATATGGAGGGGTCTTATGCTCACTGCTACACAGAGCTCACTTAAAGGGCATGAAGCATATGCATCATACCAGATGCATTCTTGGGAGGAGCTTTCTCAAAGCTCCATCCATGCTCTTTCTCCTATTACCAAGTCTCCATTAAAGCACTACAATGTGCAATCCATCCTATTGTCCTAACTGATGTACATGTCCCTATATTGTATCTTAGTAGTTTGAATTCACCTCTTCTGATACCTTGTATCATTGATCACTCATGTCATGGAGTGCCAGTACATGTAGTCGATGCAACATCAGGCTGCAATGGATTGAGATGCATACATAGCTATCATTGAAGGGAGAGCAGTCCACTCGAGACAATGTGTCAGTACATGAACATATTCCAAGTCTGGGTAATTCATCAAGATTTATTCATATATCTCATTCCCATGAGGATGGTCCACTCAAATCCATGTCTTGGTACGTGATCATGCTCTATCTCAATGTGTACATCTGTGCAATGGATTGAGATCCATACATAGTTATCATTGCAAGGAGCGCAGACCAGTGGAAGTAATGGATTGGTACCTAAACATACTGTCTCATTTCATGTTTTCATGCAATGAATGGAGATGTATTCATAGCCCTCATTGACATGATGCCAGACCACTCATATCCATGTTCCCTTTCATTTTATACATATGTGCAATCAATTGAGATCTTACATACCTATCAATCCAAGGAGGGCGGACCACTCGAAACCATGTCTTTGTGCTCCATCTCATTTCCTATATCTGTGCAATGGTTTGTGATATATACATACCTATGATAAGTGGTGGGTGGACCACCCTACCATATCTTTGGCACATATGTACATCTGAACAATGGAGTAAGATGTATACATAGCTATGTTAGCAAGACGTGTGGTCCACTGAAAACCATGTCTTGGTAGCCATATTCCATCTTTCTTTATGTCTGGGACACCATTTCAGATGGATTCATAGCTATCATAGAAAGCATATCAGGATACCCAATAGCAAGCCTTGGCACATTAGCATAGTCAATTCTCAGACATGCATATCTGGGCGATGAATTGAGATGTATGCATACCTAACATATCAAGCAGTTCATACCACCCCACAGTATGCCTTTGTACATTACCATAGTTTATTGCACATATCCATATCCCAGCTATGCATTGATCTCTGTGCATAGCCATCAATTCAGATTCTATCTCATATGACTTACACCTCATACCATTGCATGTCCATCATATCTCATTCATTATGTCATGCATCATGTATGTCCTCAATATGACCAGTCTTGGTTTCATGTCAGATGGGATGCTTATAACTTCCAAGCAATCAGCAGAATGCCTTTGCTTTGATACAATCATTTTCAAGTCACATATGAACATCGGATGGCCCGCCTTTTCCACCAATGTTCTCCAGAGTATTGAGTGTCTATAGATGTATACACAGCTATTATAGCAATTGGGGTGGTCCACCTAAAAGTGTGGCTTACTACATAAGCATAGTCCATCTCCCTCTATATTAGCTGGTAATTGATTGAGATGTATACCATTCTATCTTAGCAACTAGGCAATTGTATGTCTTTGAACATATAAAGATCCATACACCACTACCACGGCAAGGAGGTCAGACTACCCAAATGTATTGCTTGTTACATTAGCATATCTGACAATGCATTGAGATGCTTATATAGCTATCATTCATGCTGGGTGGACTACCCAAAACTATGTATTGCTATATAAGCATAGTCCCTCTCATTCTGCATGTGCATGCAATGAATGGATATCTATACCTTGCTATGATAGTAAGTAGGGTGATCTACCAGGAAGTATGTCTTGGCACATTTCAACAATGCTTTGAGATACAGATATCACTACCATAGTACAAGGGTCGGACCACTCAACTATATGCATTGATGCAGTGAGATGTGTACATGACTATCACAACAAGTGGGGCAGATTTCCAGGAAGTATGTCTTGCTATGTGACCATAGTCCATCTCGTTCTGTATGTCTGAGACATGAATTGCAATGTAAACCTTGCTGTCATAGCAATTAGGATGTTCCACCCAAAGGCATATCTTAGCACATATGCACAATAGATTGACATCCTTTCATAGCTATCGTAGCAAGCAAGTCGAATCACCCAACAGTATGCCTTTGTACATTAACACACCTGACAAATGTATTGAGATTAAATAACTATCATGGCTAGAAGGGCCGTCCACCCGACAGTATGTCTTTCATACCTTTGCATAGTCTCTCTCACTCCATTTATGTTTGCAAAGCATTGAGGTGTACACATCATAACAAGTAGTGTGTTTGACCTGAAAGTATGTCCTTGTCCATTCACATAATGAATTGAGATCCATACATCACTATCAGAGCAAGCAGGTCGGACCACTCGACAATGTGGCTTGGTATATTAGGATACCTGAACAATACATTGAAATATATAGATATCTATTATATCAAGAGGGGCAGATCATCATATAGTATCTATTATTTGCATAGTTTATCTCATCTCATTAAGTCTGAGTAATGGATTGACATATGTTCATTGTTATTGTAGCAAGTAAGTTAGAATCTGACTGCACAAGAGCATGCCTTGGCAAATTAGCCATTAGCATAGTCCATCTCAGGCATGCATATCTGAGCCATGCCTTAGTATATTGGCAAAGTCTATGTCACACTTCCATATCTGAGCCATGACTTCATTGCAAGCAGATTAGTCCATCCTAAGACATTCCTAGGTATTCATGTATAGTTCATTCCACATATGCATGTCTCAGCATTTGATTCATCTCTGTACTTAACTATCTGTTCAACTTCTATCTCATATGGTCTTTATCCCATACAATCATATGTTCATCACATACCATTTATCATAACATGTCTTGTATATCTCCTCTGTCTCATTACTTGATCAGGTGGACCATAAATTCCTCCCAAACACTTACCAGAATGCATGCACTTTGATATGATCATTTCCAGTGATATATGGACATCGGGTGGCCTGCCTGTACATTGTGAACACTTGGTATATCATACAAACTCTTAAATGAATGTTTCTAACTAAGTAACAATGGCGGGTGGCCTGCCATTTCAGCCAACATTAGCTGAAGTATCATGTCCAGTCATATATGGGCATCAGGTGGCCCGCCTGTACATTCTGCATATCACCCACACTCCTATATGGTCGTTTCCCATCAAATAATGCTGGCGGACCGCCCACTGTTTCAGCCGACGTCGGCTGGAGTATCAATTACCTAAGACTCTAAGTGTCGGATGGAGTATCAAATACACAAGCCACCGCTATCCATCATGTGCACATATTCCCTGGCATGATTATTCCAGGCCCAAACAAGCCAAAGAACATCAACTCATTTCTCTTTCGAGGAATACACCATCTTTCTGCACTCCAGCGTGAAAGCGATGGGGCTGGACTTCGTGTGTGGGACACAAGATCAAAATCAGTCATCCACTCACGCATCATATTCACACTAGCAACAGCAGATGCACTTGGAATGACCGAAATTGATGGACGTGTTCGCCACCATGGTGCACATGGCTGTCGATTGGGCTGTCCAATGAAAGGCCGTCACAAACCCCATAAAGGTCATTACTTTGCTGTGCACTTGCGTCCCAATGACTATACTGTTCGAGATTGCAATCACCCCGACATTGACATTCGCAATCTCAACACACTCTCCCCAGACGACTATCACCAGAATCTGATGCAGGTCGCTTCTTCCACCGATCAAAATGAATACGAGAAGAAACGCAAAGAGGCTGGCATTAGTAAACCTAGTATCCTTAGTGGGCTTGTCAATCGCTTCATGTTCCCTCTACCGCGTTGCTTTGCCTTAGACCTCATGCACCTTCTGTTTCTCAATCTTGGCGAACTACTTGTCCCACTTTGGTGAGGGACACTTAAATGTGACTTGACAGATGACCAATCAACATGGGAATGGGCCACACTGACCGGAGATACATGGCAGACTCATGGACAACTAGTGGCCGATGCAACACCATTTTTCCCATCCTCCTTCCATCGCCCCCCACGCAATCCAGCGGACAAGATATCCAGTGGGTTTAAGGCGACAGAGTACTACCTCTACCTCTTTGCACTAGGACCTGGAGTATTTCGAGCTGTACTTCCTCACAAGTACTGGACAAACTTTTGCAAGCTTGTGTGTGGTGTCCGAATACTCACACAACGACGCATTACTGGTGCCCAGCTTCAAGAAGCTCACTATCACCTTGTCCAGTTTGTAGAGGAGTTTGAGAATCTGTACTACCAGCGACGTGTGGACCGACTACATTTTTGCCGACCTTGCATTCACACTCTCCTCCACACCTGCAGCAAAGTCACACGAGTAGGTCCAGGGGCCTACTACACTCAGTTCACAATGGAACGTACTATTGGTGATCTCGGCAGGGAAATCCGACAGCCTTCTAACCCATTTGCAAATCTCACTCAGCGTGCTCTTCGACAGTCACAAGTCAACACACTCAAGAACAAGTATCTGGAATTGGACCCCACAGCCACTGCACATCTGCCAAAGTTTTCACAGGACCTTCACAATGGCTGCGTGCTGTTGCGACCAAGAAACCACCTTCCCACAACAATCTCAGGTGTAGCTGGGGGCATCATTTCTCAAGTACTTGGCACTTTGAAGACCAGGCGATGGGGTAGACTTCGTCTACCGAATGGCCAGATTGCACGAAGTTTGTGGTGTGAGGGAAAACGAGCCAGCAGCAGTAAGGTGCGGGTGACTCAGAATGTCAAGGTATGTCCTACTTCCGGGCATGTATATTCTGCAACTCACAATA
Organism: Lactarius quietus; assembly: GCA_015025155.1. Lineage (NCBI taxonomy): Eukaryota > Fungi > Basidiomycota > Agaricomycetes > Russulales > Russulaceae > Lactarius > Lactarius quietus. Next base: position 68,312 of record WITN01000335.1, on the reverse strand, counting down.
CGCAGCTTGATTTGAATGGCCAGATTGAATATGCGGAAGTGCAATTTTACTTCCTTCACTTCACCTCAGATGACCCCAAGGTCCCACCCATTCCGTATGCACTGGTATCTGTATATTCATGCCCGGTCCAAGACATCCTTATCGAGTCTTCGAATACCTCGTGGGCATGTAAGTATCGTGGGGATGACAGCCTTCAGGTCATTGGATTGTCAAGTATCACTGCGTGCATCTCAATGCAGCCATTGCCTCGCACACCCACTGATCCTGATGGCACACTTTGGTTCGTTGTGGAGAAGTCAGGACTGGAGGACACTCAGCTGAGTGGATTTGAGGAGGCTATGGATAATGAACATTCACATCAGGATCCTTGTAACAGTGATAGTACAGCAGTGTCTTAATCGTATGTTCTCCACTCCGAATAAGCTACAAGCGACACAGCCAGGCAATAAAGATCACATAAAATATTATATCTGTGCACGATTTCTGGATTGCAAAGTTGCTTCTCTCTTCTCTCCTCCTCGTATCCTCAATGAGTGGCCCCAGTGGCCACTATACTGACACTTTTTTCAACACTGGCGATGACTATGGCCATCCATACTATGGCCATAGTGGTCAGAATACTCTCTACGATCCCCTGTCAAGCTATCCTGGGCCTCAGCATATTGATGTAAGTTTTCGTCCTTTTCAGCCTTTTCCTGGAGTGCTGATTAAATATCAAGACACTATCGTCGCTTCCTGGCTCTGTGTTCAAGGCAATCATGTCTGCCTCACATGATATGCTGATACGATCTGGTAACGCTGCATACACGTCCATGCATGCACAGTTGGTTCAAGCACAGTGTGAACTGGAAGCAGAAAGGTATGTCATTTTCTTCCAAGCTATATACAGGTGCATATATGCTGATTATATGCTATCAGAAACAGCATTACCCGCCTCCAGGCTGTTATCGACAAGCTCACAATGTCTCGTACTCCTCCCATTCCCATGACCTCCGAAACTGGTGCAAGCAATGGATCAGTTAACACCCTCATCATATCTCAGGCTGACACACTGGAGGCTCTAGAGCAGGATGATTATCCTGATGTTCCATATTGGCACGATTCAGATTGGGCACAGCAAAGCGATCGACAAAAGGATTGTGGAAAAACAGTGAGTAAACTTGGCTTCCTTACTGACAAGGGTGGCCGCGCAGTATCAGAGTCTCGCATCAAGGAATTTATGGGTCATGCAAAGCAAGTTTGGAATGACTCTATCGTCACCGTCTCGACCCTAGTTCTTGGACAAAGAAGACCCCAATCGCTTCTTCATATTTTGCACATGGGATGAAGACAAAATACGAAGAGTTCAACTACTGTGATGGCAACTGGAAGGTTGACTGTATTTATTACCCTCACCTTCTTCTTTGGCCTTTCCATGGACTTCATCCTTGCCCTCTTCTTCACCCTCTCCATATTCTTTACCCTTGTCTTCTTCATCCTCTTCATCTTCATCTTCCACTCTCGTGTTCACCTTCATTTTCTCATACTCACACATACTCTTGTTCACCCTCTCTGTATTCTTTACCCCTGCTGTCCCCATCTTCTTCACCCTTGCCTTCTTCTTCACCCTTGCATCTTTCTTCATCCTCTTTGTCTTTTTTCCCACTCCTTTTCCCATCTTCACCCCCTCATTCTCATTCTCCCTTGTTCTCATCCCCCTCTTGCTCTTATTCATCCTTTTTCTACTGTTCACTCTGTCCTTGTTTGCTTTCCCCTTTCCTCACCTTCCTCTCATCCCCTTCTTCACCCTTTCTGTCTTTTTCATCCCCTCCATCTGCTTCACCCTCAGGTAAGCATGACAGTCTCAGTGAAGATGTGACAGCAATGGTAAGAAGGACAGGGTGTAAGGGTGTGTGAGAGGGTGAGAATATCAGTGAAGGTGAGAATGAGAGGGTGAGGGCAAGGGTGAGAGGATGAAGGCAAGGGTGAAAGGGTGACAGTGATGGTGACAGGGCAACAGTGGCAGGGTGACAGGATGGCAGTGAGTGTGGGAGGATGGTGGTGGTGAGAGTGGAAGGGTGGTGGTAAGAGTGGGAGGGTGAGGGTGAGGGTGAGGGTGGCAGGGTGGCAGTGAGGGTGGCAGGGTGGCGGTGAGGGTGGCAGGGTGGCGGTGAGGGTGGCAGGGTGGCGGTGAGGGTGGGTGGGTGGCAGTGAGGGTGGGTGGGTGGCAGTGAGGGTGGGTGGGTGGCAGTGAGGGTGGGTGGGTGGCAGTGAGGGTGGGTGGGTGGCAGTGAGGGTGGGTGGGTGGCAGTGAGCAAGGCAGGGTGGCAGTGAGCACAGCAGGGTGGTGGTGAGCAAGGCAGGGTGGCAGTGAGCACGGCAAAGTGGCAGTGAGCATGACAGGGTGGCAGTGAGCATGACAGGGTGGCAGTGAGCATGACAGGGTGGCAGTGAGCATGGCATGGTAGTGGTGAGCATGACAGGGTGGCAGTGAGCATGACAGGGTGGTGGTGAGAGTGGCAGGGTGGAGGTGAGAGTGGCAGGGTGGAGGTGAGAGTGGCAGGGTGGAGGTGAGAGTGGCAGGGTGGAGGTGAGAGTGGCAGGGTGGAGGTGAGAGTGGCAGGGTGGAGGTGAGAGTGGCAGGGTGGAGGTGAGAGTGGCAGGGTGGAGGTGAGAGTGGCAGGGTGGAGGTGAGAGTGGCAGGGTGGAGGTGAGAGTGGCAGGGTGGAGGTGAGAGTGGCAGGGTGGAGGTGAGAGTGGCAGGGTGGAGGTGAGAGTGGCAGGGTGGTGGTGAGAGTGGCAGGGTGGTGGTGAGAGTGGCAGGGTGGTGGTGAGAGCTTTCACTATTTCACTCTTCAAGGTAGCAAAAGATGTGAGTTAAGTCATAGCAACACTGGCATTGTACATATACTTCAAACAAAAACAATTTCCATCTACTCAGCTTCTTCACACATGCTATTGAGAATACCTCTTATATCATCAATACCTCTGACATCCTCCCTTTCTTCCAGGTCATTTAACTCTTCATCTATGGCAATCCCTTCAGTAAAGTTCATCCCCCTCTTATACTTTGCCCGGAACTTAAGTATCTGTGTTGCCTCCACAATCTTTGGCTTGAGGCGGTTCCTCCTAGCAGTGGTTGTCTCCTTGCTGGCAGAGAAAACACGCTCACATGGGACTGAGGTCCCTTGAGCTGGCATCAAGTCCATGGCTAGCTTGTACAGTGTTGGCCACTGCTGCTTGTGCTCCTAGCATTAAGTTGTTGTTAATGCCCAACTCATAAGACACTGTCACATACCTGCCAAAACTGAATGATATCTTCATGGAATGCAACTGGGGCAGCTAGGTAGTTCTCAACTTCAGCCTCCAATGAAGTGGCCTGTGTCACAGAATGCTTCTTGCCCAGACCAAGGCATGACAAAGTAGACCTCATATCAGATGCAGGGGCAACTGAAGAGTCTCTAACTGGGGGAGTGAAGGCTTGACCAGATGGTTCTGGAGATGCATACAAAGGTCTAAGCTGCTCAGGGCTTTAGTTGAGAAGTAGTCTTAAAAATTAAGAGTGCTTACTGCCTGAAGAAGCTGAGATTTAACATGAGCTGCAAAGTGTGCTGAATTGTCATGATTCACTGTCGTTGACCTTCGTAAGTGGGATGACAAGTCGCTCCCGAATCTTACTCATGATTACTATGTGGATTACTGATATTCTTACTGTATGATGACTGATGATTGTAGTAGTTGTGGCGTTAGTATTAGTGGACGTTACCAAGCATTAGCAGTAGTGGCTGTATCGCTGACAAAAGCGTACAGTCAAGATAGGATATAAGGTAGCTGTCGACTGATGTGGTTGACAGCTTGACTCTCTTGTATCATTCTCGAATCTAGTCGGGTTCTCTTCTACACCCGCCTCTAGGCAGCTCTTAGGAAGGCTCTTTCAAGAGTCCTTGGATCAAGTCACACCTTCGTGTGTTGACATGTATTGCTAAGTCACGATTACTTGCCATCGCGTGTAGGGTCTAAGTCAGACCACGATCGTAACATTAGAGTCAAGCTCTCCTCACACGCCGTGGTGCCAATCACTACCAAAGACGGTTGGGACTTCCAACCCTTTCTAGTCAACTCCAGGGAAAGAGACGCCCCTGCAAGATACGTCATCAATCGAGTCCGTTGGAGGACAATTCCAGACGACAGAAGAAGTGGAGTGTTAGAGCACTACAATACAGGATACTACGCCGAAGCGGCCACAGCCCAGTGATTTCACCCTATCATCTTTCATCACGGGAGGTGCTGTTGGGTCAAACTCAGGTGGAACCAAACACAAGAATACTTTGAAGCGGCCAGACCGGCGGGCGATGATCTCAACTGCAATATTCTACTATCAGAGGCACGAGACGTCGAAGAACAAGGACGAATTGACGGAGCGCCAGAAGAAGAACCACATTCAGAGCCTCTATCTCCAGAGCTCCAACACAGGGCACCAGCAAGAATGGACACCAGCCATACGAGCGAACAAGTCCACACTCCATCAATAGAAAACGAGCCAGAAGCCATCTACATCCAAGAAGAAGAACCCGCTGTTGAGGAAATCATCACTCAAACAGCTACGTTACATATTCCTGACCCAATCAGAATGGCCACTCAAACACAGGTCGAAGAACCAACCCCATTGGTCATCGATGAGAGAACGGGCCATGTGGTAAACATGAACCTGGAAGATATACAAGCGGCATGATGAGCCATGGGCCCAGACGAACCAGATCAGCCAGGAGGATTCGATTTCGATTACAACGAACCACCTCCTCGACCATTCGAGCAGCAGCAGAGCGTACAGACAACCAGATCAAGGAGGCCCTCCGGTTGGAGGAGGACCGCCCATGGGAGGAGGAGGACCGCCCATAGGAGGAGGAGGACCACCAGGAATGCCCCACGGAGGTGGCAATACCACAGACAAATTTATAGGAAACCCCCCAAGCCTGTTCAATGGAGACAGATCAAAGGTCGAAGGGTTCATACTTCAATGGGAAATCTATGCGGGGGTCAACGCAAGCCATTCGGCTATGAGGAATAAATATCAAAAAGCTATGTTATTCCTCACCTACGTTCAAGGGGACCTGGTTAACGCCTGGGTCATGTCTGCCAACCAATGGTTGGTAAGAGAAGTGTCTAGAGGTGTCAGCCAGTTTGACAACAGGCTGTGGAACAACATTCTGCAAGCCTTTCGACGACAGTTCGCTGACGTACTCAGCAAGGAAAGAGCCCAAGCCCAACTGGACACAGGAATCAGGATGAAGGAAGGAAAAATAGACGACTACATCGCGTTATTCGAACAACTTGTTCGCTACGCAGGATACAACATCAACGCAGAGCAGACTTTGAAATATTTCATAAAAGGACTGCCCAGGACACTCTACGAAGCAATGTATCAACACAACGACCCCAGGACTTACGAGGATTGGAGAGCATCGGCCCTTAAGAGGCAACAAAAGTGGATCCACATGCAGATGGTACGCGGAAACCTAGACATGTTCAAAGGATCCGCTAACAAAAATCAATCGGGAGCGCTGGCAAAACTACTTGCCCCACTACCACACCCCGACGCAATGGATACGTCGGCAGACCGAGTCAGAGGGAGACTCGCAGGTGCAGAAGATGTAATTAACACCCCACAACCTCCCTTCCAGCCAAGAGGAGGATACCTTCAAAGGCAGCGAGGAAACCGACCCGACTTTAGTCAGGTCCGCTGCTATAACTGCAACAAAATGGGGCACATCAGCCGAGACTGTCGCCAACCACAACGAAACAAACGCCAACAAATCAGGAGCACCGGAGAAAAGCCGAGGACTGACGAAGACAAAGCCGAAGACTGGCTGAGAGGAGTGGCCAGTGAAGGAGATGACATAAAGGACCTCATCCTACAAAAGTTGATGGGGACGGATTTTTCAGACGCCTGAACCCGACGGCCTGGGTAATGTAACTCCGTGTATATTATGCACTACCGTTCCATGAGAATCCCAGTTCAACTACACACGCGTTACAACATGGCCGAGATAAAAGCACTAGTGGACTCAGGAGCCACTGATAACTTTGTGAGCGACAGCTTTCTCCAGCGAATGGGGATAAAAACACGGTCGCTAGATACGCCCAAACGAATCTACAATATCGACGACACAACAAACAAAGCCAGATACATAACTCACTATGTCATTCTCCGCGTCAATGTTAACGGAAATGACAAAGAAATGTGGTTCCTGGTCACTAACATAGGGAAAGAGGACATACTGTTCGAATATCCGTGGCTGGCAGCTTACGAACCACAGTTCGACTGGAAAAGAGGGACAATCAATCGGGCACACCTTCCAGTTACGATCAAAACCGTCAATGTAACCAGCAGAAGGGACGTGCTAGCCCACCTGCTAACAAAATCAAAGGAACACATCGTCAAACAACTGCGGGATGAAGAAACGCGAGGACGACGAGTAATGATCCCCACGGTTGAACACGCAATCGCGGCCAAACCCAAGAAAGAGGAACAAGCCGTGCTACCTCCGCAATACGAAATATTCAGAAAGGTGTTTGACGAAGAAGCATCAACAAGACTGCCTGAAAGACGGCCTTGTGATCACGCAATCACCCTCCAACCTAACACACCAACATCGATCACATGTCGGCTTTATCCCATGACCTGGACGGAAGATGAAGCCCTGGATGCCTTCATCGACGAACACCTCAAGAAGGAATATATTCGACCCTCACAATCGCCCTACACATCCTCCTTCTTCTTCATTAAGAAAAAGGATGGAAAGCTTCGTCCGGTCCAAGACTATCGCGTGATAAATCGGTGGACGGTGCGGAACCAGTACCCGCTTCCACTAATAACAGATCTAATGCGCGACCTTGGAGGAGCGGTCATATTTTCGAAGTTCGACATCAGACAGGGGTATAACAATATCCGAATTAAAGAAGGAGACGAACACAAAGCCGCGTTTAAGACGCAACGAGGACTTTTTGAACCAACAGTTATGTATTTTGGCCTTTGCAACTCACCTGCGACCTTCCAGGCATTTATGAACGAGATATATCAACCGGTCATCACCAAATATGCAACGGAAGGAACGCATATACAAATTTACATGGATGACATCGCCGTCGCCACCAATGACTGTGGTACCTTCCAACGCACGAACGAAGCACACACAGCCGCCGTCTCAGCCGTCCTCGCAGTTGCAGCCGCCCATGATCTCTACTTCAAGTTATCAAAATGCGCGTTTCACGTTCCATCAATTGATTACCTGGGGGTAATCCTTGAAAAGGGGATGACGCGCATGGACCCAGCAAAGGTCGTGGGTGTCCGCACGTGGCCAATACCAACAAAGGTCAAAGATGTGCGCAGCTTTTTGGGTTTTTGCAATTTTTACCATCCTTTTATTCGAGGATTCGCCAACATCGCCAAACCAATGAATGAGCTAACGAGGAAGGATGTCGAATGGCACTGGGGACCAACCCAACAAAATGCCTTCGAAACACTCAAGAACCGTATCACAAGCAATCCGATCCTTGCTCACCCAGATCCAAAAGAACAATACGACCTCGAAGTAGATGCATCAGGATTCGCTGTCGGTGCAGTCCTCATGCAGAAGGGACCTGATGGCAAGAAACATCCAGTAGCATTCTATTCAGCCACCCTCAACGAGGCCGAACGAAACTACGACATATACAACCTAGAACTATTGGCCATTGTAAAAGTGTTGCGGAACTGGAGATACCTATTGGTGCGGTCGCCACATAAGGTCAGAATATTTTCGGACCATATGAACCTACAATACTGGCGAGACCCACAGAAGATCAGTCAAAGAGTAGCTCGAGAAGTACTGGAATTGGAAGAGTACGACATCGAGATACACCACCTCAAAGGACGAGCCAATGGTAGGGCAGACACGTTGTCCAGAAGACCAGATTACGACATGGGAGAAAAGGACAACGACCGAGTCACGGTACTACCAAACAAAATATTCATACGAACGGTAGCCGGGATTACACCAACCCCCATCGAACAAAACGAAACTTGAATCAAAGCATGGGTAAGCCCCCATGAACTCAAGAAGATAGACGGAGTATGGTTCAAGAATGGAAAAGTGGTGGTTACCACCAAGAAGGACGAAGAACTAAGGGAAGTCATAAAGCAATACCATGACGCATTAACGGTGGGTCACCCAGGGGTAGCAAAAACACAAGAATTGCTAGCTCGACACTACTGGTGGCCAAATATGAAGACCGACGTTATGAACTATGTACAAGGATGCGTGGAGTGTCAACGACATAAGGTCAACAATCGCCCCACCAAAGCACCATTCGAGCCTATCTATCCTCAACTGGGAGCCACACCATTTGAAGTTATAGCGGTAGATTTCATAACTAAGTTACCCCCATCAGATGGATATGATTCGATTCTGACGATCACGGACCACGATTGTTCCAAAGCGACGATATTCCTACCCTGCCGAGAATCAATGTCGGGAGAAGAAACTGCAATGTTGTACGCCCAGAAAATACTCCCTCGGTTCGGACTCCCAAGAAAAATAATCAGTGACCGAGACCTGTGGTTTGCGGCAAAGTTCATGAGAGAACTATGCAAAACTCTCAAGATTCAACAAAATATATCAACGGCTTACCATCCGAGGACAGACGGACAATCAGAACGCACCAATCAGTGGTTGGAACAATATCTTCGGCTATGGGCAAACGAGAAACAAGATAACTGGGCCTCACAACTACCTCTAGCAGAGTTCGCCCATAACAACACGATAAGCAGCACCACGAAACAAACCCTGTTTTTCACGCTAATGGGGTATCATCCTAGAGATAAATGGGCACCAGGGACAATCAACCTGCCCAGCGTATCCACCAGGTTAGAACAACTGATGGAAGCCCGACGGAGCGCGCAGGAGAACATGATAAAGGCCCAGAAGTCGTGGGTCAAGCACAAGGACACGCCCAAATATGCTCTAGGAGACCAAGTATGGCTAGATGGGCACAATCTACGAACCAATCAACCAGCTCCCAAACTGGCGCCCAGGAGACAGGGTCCGTTTGAGGTTGTACAGGTGATGTCCCCTGTGAATTACCGGCTCAAATTACCCCCACAGTGGAAGATACATGACGTGTTTCACACAGACCTGCTGACGCCTTACAAAGAAACACGCACGCACGGTGTAAACTATCTACGCCCACCACCTGAATTGGTTGAAGGCGTGGAAGAATACAAGGTCGAAAAGGTGATAGACTCAAGGAGGTTGGGTCGAGGGCGTAAACTTCAATACCTCATCAAATGGAAGGGATACGTGGACTTGGAAAACCAATGGGTCCCGTGGAACGACGTCCATGCGGAGAAAGAGATAAGGAAGTTCGCACGCTTAAACCCGAAGGCTGAAACTCACATAAAAGCAGCCTCGTCAGGATCAGTGACATTATCACCCTTCCAACCCTCTAATTCAATGGCTCATGTCCCTCTCTCCATTGTCAACCTTGACGAGATCACCATCTGTCACGTTGACATCGTTTTGTTGCTGACTTCAAAGGATGATGAGGGTTCCAGAGTTTCGGACTGCTTACTATTTGGTTATGACTATGATAGTAAGCATATATTAGTCATGGACACATACGCGTCGCCGGTGTTTGGGATTACCGGTGTTTCAGGTATTATTAGAATGGACACTTACTCATTACTAGTACAGTTGTAATAGGGTTTGGATTTCAGCTGCGCTTTAAAGCCAGCAAGTAACTGTATATAAGCTGTAGTATCAAGACCAAGGCTCGTCAGCTTGGTCTTCTCGAATCATCACCTCTTCTTGTGTATACTAGTACCTCAGGTACTAAGTGATCGCTCTTCGCTCTTCGTTCTTCGCTCTTCGCTATTCATCCTTGTGGACCTTGTCCCTTGTGATTACTTTCAAATACCCAATATCTTCGATTTGGTGTATCAACAAGCTGTTACGTAATTTCCTCTTGTCACGCCTTCACAAGTCACCTAAGTCAGGCCAGCGTTAGGTGATAACGCTACACCATCCCCCACGTCAATGTCCTCACCACCTACGACAACAACAACAATGTCGACGACCCATTTTGCTCAGCAATTGAGCACGTCAGGAACGTCGCCGAACAAGAACAAGCCGCCCGAGACCTGGCCGAGGCTCGCAGGCGATTCCCCACACCCGCAAGCAGAAGAGTGGAAGACGATGAGGCGGGAGTACAGCCTATTGAAGGAGGTGATGACAGCATGGAGGACGGATCAGGTGGTGAAGAGGACTGCAGCGGAGAGGAGGATGAGGATACACCTATTGACGAGGCGAGTTTCAACCAGTCCGCCAGCTCCCTCACTACCACCGTCGTCGGTAGCATCAACTCCTCCGCCGCTTCACTCGCCACCACTGCCGTCGACGCCTCCAACAGTGAAGAAGAGGACGACAGTAGCGACGAGTCCTACCATGCAGCCAGGGTTATCTGCATCCAGTGCGAGAACCCCCCAACTACTGCCACTGCGCTCCCGTGCCTATACCTCACCAAGTCCGCATCATTACCGAAGAAACCGAAGATGACGAGAGCCGACCACCTCCAGTTGCTGTTGTCTACAGACCAACGGTGGAGCAGGGATACGAAGCACGTGGTCTACCCCCTATAGGGAAGAACGCGACCCATCGCCCGTCACTACGCGCCGAACGCATGCGACGCGGCTCCCTCTCCGTGCCATATCGCCTACTCCCGGAGGGTTCATCCTCAACAATGGGATGAACTGGGTTCCGATGGTCATCGAGCACGAAGGACAAAGAATCCCCGCCAAGTATGTGCGTGTCCGCATGCTAGACAACCCCGAGGTATTCAGGACGATGGGGAAGTATTCCCCCGTCTACCGAGCCGATATCCACGCCAAACCATGCCGAGACATGGGCCCCGCAGCTGAGTATACTCGTGAAGAACTCGGCTATTTCCGCGCTGACTTTCGTGGAAAGCGACAGGTAGACGAGGCTCTTGCCCGGTTGGGAGACATCTCCCTCCAAGCCGAGGTGAGACGCTACCGCGCGTCCATGGAAGTCATAGCCGAGCTCGAGCAGGCCATCAAGAAGCTGGAGGATGATATTTTCGTCCACATCGACCGGGCCATGCACTCGTCAAGGAGGCTAGGGTGCGCTCACGCCCTCAAAAGGGTGCGTGACGAACACGAGATGGATGTCGGACTTACTACGGTGACTAGTTGGGTTGTGGAGCGTGGGCGCTCACCCTTGTAAAGGGGGTGATGTCATGATTCGCTGTCATTGACCTTCGTAAGCGGGATGACGAGTCGCTCCCGAATCTTACTCATGATTACTATGTGGATTACTGATATTCTTACTGTACGATGACTGATGATTGTAGTAGTTGTGGCGTTAGTATTAGTGGACGTTACCAAGCATTAGCAGTAGTGGCTGTATCGCTGACAAAAGCGTACAGTCAAGATAGGATATAAGGTAGCTGTTGACTGATGTGGTCGACAGCTTGACTCTCTTGTATCATTCTCGAATCTAGTCGGGTTCTCTTCTACACCCGCCTCTAGGCAGCTCTTAGGAAGGCTCTTTCAAGAGTCCTTGGATCAAGTCACACCTTCGTGTGTTGACACGTATTGCTAAGTCACGATTACTTGCAATCGCGTGTAGGGTCTAAGTCAGACCACGATCGTAACATGAATGGTTCTCATTGAACCATTCAAGCTTTGAAACAGGGTTGAGAACTGCTCTCATTTACATAAGCAACTATTCAGCTTCATAAGAAGACTACTCACCAACTGCAAGTGAGTATGTTGGGTTGTCCAAAGTATGTTGATAGTATTCCTCCAACTTCTCAATTCCTGCATCAATAATGAACTCAGCTCTATACTCATCTGTCTTCAACTGTCTCAGAGAAGACAGGAAGCCCTCAAATGCAGGAACTGTGTAGCAGAGAGTTGGTGTCTTCTCATAAGACAGTGCTTGTTGAAACAGGTGAGGGAGCTGATAGAGAAATCAATACAAAATTAGAAGCAGACAATATACACATACCTCAAGAACTCTCCCCATCATCTCAATCTCTTCCCAATCCTCATGAGTCAATCCATGCATGTCAGACTCCCCAAAAAATGCATCAATCCCCTGACTCAAAAATTAACCTTTAAATTATTGAATTAAATTTTAAACATACTGATCTCAACTCAATGGCTCTAGTAATCATCAAATAGACTGATGACCACCTTGTCTCTACATCGCGAATCAATTGCAAGGGTTTCTTCTTCTGATCCACCAAGATTCTGGAAAAGAGGTTGCGCCTCAGTGATGAGGAGCGAATCTTTTAAAAAATAAGCTTATGAATCAAAAAAAATAAAAGTAGACTCACATGAGCAATTGCCTCTCTAAGCCTCTTAACTGGATCATACCCATCACCCCTCTCCATTGATTTTTCAATCATGGCTTTGCAAGTGAGGTTTACAATATGAGCAAAGCACCTAAAAAGAGTTAGAAAGTATATTTTATTCATCAGTTACTCACCTAATGTGACAGAAATTTGCAGAAAACTCAGAGTTGGGGACATCTTCCTTTATGAGACCTTCTAGGCTTTGCAACATAGTGAAGTTGTTGGAAGCATTATCTGTTGTCACCCAACCAATCTGTAAAAGAAACATGTCAGCTAAATTTCAATAATTAAAGAAAAAATTACCTTGCTTTCAAGATCCATTCTGTCAATGATAAAATAGAAGATATCAGCTAACTTCTGTCCAGTGTGGTTCTCAGGAACATTGACAAATCCAATAAGGTCAGCTCTAAGGGTTATTTTCTTCTGACCACCTTGCAGCTGAACCAGCTGTAGCCAATGGGCTGTAACAGCCATGTAAGACTTAAGATCAGGGTCAGACCACAGATCTGTGGTAAAAGAGACCCGTCCAACACTGGTTTTCTAAATAAAAAGTTAGCTTTTCCACACAAAAATTTAGTCAAGCCTTACAATAATGTCCTGAGACAAATTAGCAAGTGCCTCCTCACTTGTCTGGATAATACGCTTGTGCATAGTGGTCCGATGAGGGATATCCACCTCTCTGAGCTCAGGGCGAAGCATGAGACAGAGCTGTCTAAACTCCTCCCTCTCCACAATCCTAAGAGGCTAAAAATAATAATTAGTAAATGAGTGGATTTGAAAATAAAAATAAACCTGATTAGTTGCAACAATAAATTGAACCAGTCCATCAAGAAAGGCATCTTGAGAGAATGGGGCGCAGGCCTTAGCTTGATGCTGGAGAGGAAGGCCTGTGTGAAGTGCTAAGGCCTCTTCTCCTTCCTTGCCACTCAGTGTAATATTCAGCCTTTTACACTCACTAACCCACTCTGCAGAGTGATTACTGAGAAGGTGGGACCGCAAGTTACTTGTAGCTGTACCACCACTGTAATGGTGAACAGAAGCTGGATTCTTGTCATTAAGATCCCTATAAATTTATTAGTTTATTAAAAGTTAAATCATAAAAAAGGCCTACAAGCAAAACTTGCACATCCTTTTCCCAGCATCATCAGCCACAAAGAACCTACTAATATCTTCAGCAGCTTTGCCACGCCTAGAGCCAGCTTTTGCCTGTCTTGCAATTCTTCTCTGACGGCGGCTTGGGGTTGCTGGGCCAGCATCAGGCACCACTGCAGCATCAGTGGCATCCTCCTGAGAGCCACCTGATACATCATTGAGGTTAAATGTCTCACGCGGAGGTGAGTGAATGTCTCCCTTCATTAAATTTGTTAATTAAATGAATAAAAAGATAATAAAATAAAGACTTACCTGGTTGGGATGCTGAACAGGGGTAGAGGCCGAAAAAACATCCCCCTCTTGCCCAAGATGATCTGAGGGGCCAGCTGAGGTACCAGGAGCAGGAGATGAACCATCCTGCTCAAAGTGCACACGGCGTGGTGCAACTGGTGCCTGAAGGGTATCTGGTGGTGGAACTAACCACAGCATAAGCTCATGCACATATTATGTCACCAAAGACCTACCTTCAAGCTGAAAGGACATCTCCAAGGCCCCACCAGGAAGGTCACGCTGTTGACCCTGATTTTTCGCAGTCCTTGGCCTTTTTGGAGTCCTTTTGGGGGTAGAGGGAGCCCTCTTCCTAGATCCAGCCATGGTAGATAGAGTAGAGTGTGATACAAAAAGAATTAGAGCAGTAGAGCAAGTGGATGAGCCAAGATTAACCAGAGATCAACAGAGATCAAGCAAGACGAGACTTGGAAGGAACTGAGACGAGAGCGTGGGAATGCAGCCACTTCACTCGATGATCGCGATGTGTGTCGAATAGCACAATTCCGTGCTTTATTTTGTATTCCGTATACTTGGTTTAGAGTACTTTATTAAACTATCTACTATTACATGTTTATAAACTGATCATCATCCTCCTCGGAGACCTCCATCGTTCCTGCGTGAGGTCGTTCTCATTGCCCACAAGTACACCCATAACGTGTGGGTATGTGTGCACATGCACATCCGCAAGCCACATATTCGCATGCTTGAAACCTACATACACAAAGGGCACAGCGATGAGAAAGGGGGAGGGCGCAGGGGAGGAAGTGGCGAGCATTGAGGGAGAGGGAGAGGAGGGATCCGAGCGGGATCCTTCCTTCCCCTCTCCCACGCCGCTCGGGGAGGGAAGCATCTGTGGGGGAGACCGGTCAGAGCGAGAGGGAGGGAGGAAGTGGTGAGGCGGCGAGGGAGAGGGAGAGGAAGGATCCGAGCGGGGTCCTTCCTTCCCCTCTCCCGCGTCACTCGGGCAGAGAAGAGCCGTCAGCGTGGGCATGAGGGGGAGGTGCAGGTGACGAGGCAATGGGGGAGAGGGGGGAGAGGAGAAGGGCGACGGCGCCAGACGAGAACCGTCATACGCAGGTAGCGCACATGGTGCGGTGACTGCGTGCCGACGGAATGTCTGCCTGCGCGGCGTGACGCAGCGTCCAGGGGTGACGAGCAGGGGTGGGGCACAGGCGCGATGGGTGGCGGGCATGAGCATGGGCGATGGGCGAGAGGAGGGAGAGGGGAAGGGTGACGGCGCGCAGACGACAAACAGTCGATACGCAGGTGGCGCACATGGTGTGGTGACTGCGTACCGACGGAACGTCTGCCTGCGTGGTGCGACGCAGCGTCCGGGGGTGACGAGCAGGGGTAGGGCGTGCGACGGGTGGCGGGCGATGGGCGATGGGGGGAGAGAGGAGAGAGGGGAAGGGCGACGGCACGCAGATGACGAACATCGATACCAGGTGGGCACAGTGGTGCGGTGACTGCATACCGATGGAACGTCTGCCTGCGCGGCATGACGCACATCCGAGGGTGACGAGCAGGGGTGGGCAGTGGATGTCTGACGGGTGGCGGAGATGGGCGATGGGGGAGAGAGGAGAGAGGGGAAGGGCGACGGCGCACAGACGACGAACCATCGATACGCAGGTGGCGCACATGGTGCGGTGACTGCGTGCCGACGGAACGTCCGCCTGCGCGGCGCAACGCAGCGTCCAGGGGTGACGAGCAGGGGTGGGGCGCAGGCACGACGGGTGGCGGGCGATGGGCGATGGGCGATGGGCGAGGTGAGGGGGGAAGGGAAATGAGGGAGGAGGATTCACCTGTCCCCGCCGCTGCAGCTGGCAGCTCCTCCAACTTAGATTGACTGGCCAGTGTGGCCTCCTTGACTCAGAGGCTGAGCCAGCTCGTTCCTGGCTTGGTTGACTTATTCAACAGCGTGTCAGACTCTCACTGGCCAGCAAGCCCTGAGTCCCCTGACTCAGCCACCTGCCCAATCGGTCGTGACCGAATTGGTCCAATGAGGCTCAGCCAACTTGTGAGCCATAGCCGGGCCAGTTTCGGTCATGAGCCGATTGATCGGCTTGGCTCTGCTCAAAATGGCTTGGCTCAGCTGGCTCAGCCAATTTGAGCCGAGCCGTGGCAACACTAACCACACTCTGTCGAAGTCAGAGTTCAAAATCGTCTGGGACAATATAGATTCAGTAACAAAAAAGGTGTGTTAACAATTAGTGATATGCCGACAACACGCTGATCTTAACTTAGAAATACGAGGCTCTCAGCAAGCAGAAGAAGCAGGCCGCCCGCATCACGTCTACCAGCACATCGTGATTGGTGCACCTTCATTCCTATTTGCTGAACTTGACAATCTGACTTGTGGTACACTAGGCCACTAGGGATTGCCTTAGTGCGTGGATGCGCTACTTGGATGACTTCGTAGCCGGAGAGGCTCAGCAGGATTCGGATAGATTCAGATATTCTCAGATAGAATGTGTAAATAGTGTGTATTCGTAGGATATGGACAAATCTGAGGGTATTCAGTACAGCGCAGTACAGCTCAGTACAGCTTGGTTGAAGGCTGAGAATCACTCAGATGCAATGCGGACCAGCTCAGATATTATCTGAAAAGTGGACAAAATCCAATCTCTACTGTGTTTTTCTGAGTACTCAGATGAACGCGGGCCATCTCGGACCATCTCGGAACCGGTTCTCACAGGGGCTCAGCACTTGGTCTCCCTCTTGCTTGGTCTGAAGTGGCAACTTAACATAGATCCCACCACTTTGCACAACTTTGACATTGTGCACACCTCCCTCTCCCTCTTCCTCTCCCACTCCCACTCTCTCCCTCTCCCACCTTCTCCCTCTCTCCTGCCTTATCTGACAGTTGTGCTGCCCCAGGTCACCTCAGCACCCTTTACACATTTGCTGGACCCCAGTCCTAGCAGCTCTATCCCATCATTCACAGCTCACATCTCACTTCCGAAAGATGCTTCCATTATCCTCTCCCCAGCCTCGTCTTCCTCCCTCTCCCTCTCCCTCTCCTGCCTTCACCCTCTCTTCTCCTGCCCTCTCCCACTCTCCTGCCCTCTTGCTGAATCATCTTCACCTTCGCCAAATCGCCACATTACCACATTCAGTGAATCTCCTTTGCTCACCTCCCTCTCCCCTCCCCTCTCCCACTCCCACTCCTGCCCACTCCCACTCTCTCACCCACTCCCACTCTCCCGCCCACTCCCACTCCCACTCCCACATTATCTCCCTTTCCCTCTCTCTCTCTCCCAGTCTCCTTCTCCTCTCCTCATCTCCCCTCCCTCCTTCTCCATTGATCCAACCATTGGGTTGGATCATTTTATAGCTTATGCGCTCCACCATACTCATCTCCCTCGCTCTTGCCTTCTCCCTCTCCCTCGCTCTCCCTCGCTCCCCCTCTTGTGCCCTCTCCCTCTCTTGCACCTTCTCCCTCTCCCTCTCCCTCTCCTGCTTTCTCCCACTCTCGCGCCCTCACCCTTTCCCTCACCCTTTCCTCTCCTCTCGCGCCCTCACCCTCTCTCACACCCTCACCCTCTCTCGCACCCTCACCCTCTCTCGCACCCTCACCCTCTCTCGCACCCTCACCCTCTCTCGCACCCTCACCCTCTCTCGCACCCTCACCCTCTCTCGCACCCTCACCCTCTCTCGCACCCTCACCCTCTCTCGCACCCTCACCCTCTCTCGCACCCTCACCCTCTCTCGCACCCTCACCCTCTCTCCCATTCCCTCCATCTCCTCTCCTCTCCTCTCCTCTCACGCCCTCTCTGTCTCTCCCCCGCCCTCTCCCTTTCCCTCTGCCCTCTCCCTCTCTCACGCCCTCTCCCTCTCTCCCTCTCTCACACCCTGTCCCTTTCCCTTTCCCTCTCCTCTCCTCTCGTGCCCTGTCCCTCTCTCACGTCCTCTCCTTCTCCCATTCCCTCCCTCTCTCCCGGCCTCTCCCTCTCCCTCTCCCCCTCACCCGGCCTCTCCTTCTCGCACCATCTCCCTCTCCCTATCTCGTGCCATCTCCCGCTGTCTCCCTCTCTCCTGCCATCTCCCTCTCTCCCACCATCTCCCTTCCCCTCTCCTTGTCTCCCTTCCCTCCTTCTCCATTGATCCAACCATTGGGTTGGATCATTTTATACTAGCTTATGCACTCCACCATACTCGTCTTCTCCCTCTCCCACCCTCTCCCTCTTGCGCCCTCTCCCTCTTGTGCCCTCTCCCTCTTGTGCCCTCTCCCTCTTGCGCCCTCTCCCTCTCACGCCCTCTCCCTCTCGCGTCCTCTCCCTCTCTCACGCCTTCTCCCTCTCTCCCTCTCTCGCGCCCTCTCCTTTTCTCTCTCTCTCTCCTCTCCTCTTGCGCCCACTCCCTCTCACCCGCTCCCTCTGTCACGATTCCACAAATCACTGGTTCGACTTGAACCCGAAGGCTTTCCTTGAATCACCTCTAAGACAAGCGCACGGCTTGCAACTTAGGAAATACTCGAGAAGGGCGAATAACCACAGATGGTCCCCTTATACGGCGTCACTTGAAGATAACTCTTGACACAAGTGAACAATGATAGAAGAATAGTCACAAGGACCAATGACTCTGCTATAAGAATGTTTGGCTATGCCTGAGAGGAATACAGGTGGATGTCCAAAACAACTAAGCTATCGACTACTGGCGAAACCTGCCAACTACTTATAGTACTCCAAGACAGTATTCTAACTGAGCTCGAACTATAGTAAACGTGACTCACGACCTAATCTGCCAATGAGAATTGTCCATCAAGCCACAGGGGCTTATCATGAAACATACAATACATGAGGCATATGGCCTCACATGAGTCAGAGATAAAGACAACCATATGACTCACAAATGACATCAGAACACAAGATAACAAGATAACAAATGTCTCGGCGCAATATCAGCGCATCAGAATACCTTCCATCAGAATCAACCCATACTGGGAATTGTCCAGACCTTCGGCTATCGGGAATACCGCTTCCGACCTCATGCCTACCATGGTCACATTATACAAAGCTATTCCATCCTTGAAGTCCCATGACTTATCGCTTAGGTCAGATACGTGCCATGACCCAGGACTATCACGTGACATGATCACGTGGTCTTCATACATCCTGTAGTAGAGGTGCCAGCACTGGAGGGTTCTGCATGAACTAGCATTCCACTCACAAGTTGGGCAATCCTCAACGCTTCTCCTTCTCCAATATAGTCTTCTTCGTCTGTTCCTTGACTCCACACTAGAGCACGTACCTGCTCTTCTTCGTCGTACTCTGGATCTTTGCCTACCCATTTGTGTGCTTCTGGGTAATCTTGACAATCTTTCCAATGTTCATGCATGCAACGGCGCATCTTGACATTGTCCGAAGGTGAGACGATGTCAGATCGTGACACCCTCCCTCCCTCTCTTGCCCTCACCCTCGCCCTCACCCTCTCCTCTCCTCTCCTCTCCTCTCCTCTCCTCTCCTCTCCTCTCCTCTCCTCTCCTCTCCTCTCCTCTCCTCTCCTCTCCTCTCCTCTCCTCTCCTCTCCTCTCCTCTCCTGCCCTCTCCTTCTCTCCCACCCTCCCCTTTCTCCTGCCCTCTCCCTCTCTCCCACCCTCTCCCTCTCCCCCGCCCTCTCCCTCTCACCCGCTCTCACCTGCTCCCTCCCACTCCCTCTCCCTTTACCTCTCCCTCTCCTCTCCTCTCCCACCCTCTCTGTCTCTCCCTCCTCCCTCGCCCTCGCCCTCCTTCTCCCTCTCCCTCTCCATCTCTCCCGTCTTCTCTGTCTCTCCTGCTTTCTCCCACTCCCTCTTGCGCCCACTCCCTCTCCTCTCATGCCTCTCCCACTCTCACGCCTCTCCCACCCCCACTCCCTCCTGCTCTCCCGCTCCCTTCCTCTCTCCCGCTCCCTCTCTCACCTTCTCCCTCTCCCTCTCCCTCTCACCCACTTTCTCCCTCTCGTGCCTTCTCCCTCTCCCCCTCACCTTCACCCGCCCACACGCGCCCTCACCCTCACCCACCTTTGCCCTCTTTTTTTAACTTAAATTTCCTTATAATAACTTGTATACACAATTAAATGACAAATAAATATTTATGCAATTTTGCTAAATTGAGCGCCAAAACCACTTGAATAAATAAATTTTATTAGCCAAATAAACCCTATTTTGGTTCTCGCAAAGTGTGTTCAAGCGGAGTTTCAATTTGAGGCCCGTTCCGTGCGGGCCAGGACACATTTGGAGTGCGCAAAGTATCCAACTGGCGATGCCAGGGTTGTTTAAGCTATTTATTTCAGATAACCTATTTCTAATTATCCTTTTTTGTACTTAACTGCAAGCCTAGCTGTCAAATCTTTATGAGTCAGCTACATGTTCTGATTCGATCAGGGGTCCCCTAATCCGGATGTCGCTGTAAGTCTTTGGGACAAAATAAACACAACCAAACACATATTTTTCACGACCTATGAAAGGCGCTACTGTATAATCCGAACAGCGGCCAAAAGTTAAACTCAAAGCTGGATACGCTTCTGATCGCATCTCTGCGTTGGACCTGCCTCTAGCGCAGGAGAGCGCAACAATTGGGGCCTGCTGTCGGTTCGCTCGAGGTCATCGAGCGTGACGACTCCCTAAGCGAGAGGTATTGTTAAGCTCAAGCCATCTCATCCGCGGTGACCTTTCTGGTCTCATCGCCAGCGCTGCTCCCAGCTCTCCCCTCCTCGATAGCTGTGCTGCTTTGGCAGTTTAAATCGGCTCTCCCCCGTCGTCAGCGACAGCATGGCGGGCGTGGCGAACGCTCTCGTTCTAGAAGACGTCGACGGCCAACGACAACCTCCAAATGTTATGTCGAGACAGTGGACCAGGTTCGATCTCATTGCTCACAAGTTGAAACGATTGATATGACGTCGGCAGCAGCGTCTCACGCCTCGACAGTCTCCGTGAGTTCCGCCGGCCCTCCGAGTGCCACGGGCATGATAGGGACAGCAGACTGACAGTAGCCCCACCACCATCTACATTGGCAAAACCGACAATGACGTATCAGGCGAAGACAACGATCTTCTCACTTCAGAGTCATCTGTTGTTTGTTACGGAATTCTATCTTTTTCTTGAACTTTCTCTATCACTCTACGACTCGTGACTGGAATTCGTACTTTCTCGACTCTTCTATATGCTTCGATAGCATAGCTATGACTCGTTTCTTGGATCTTTCTCAACGATTCTACAGTTTTCGATGACCTGTTCTTTTACTATAAAAACCCTTCCTGTTTCTTAGAACGAGCCTTAAGCTTGACCTGTTGTATCTTACTTCAGTACAAGTAGCTGCTCGAATACGATTCCCTTGACTTGTTCATCATCGCTCCGCGCTCTGATTGAGTCGCACTCTTGAACTTATCTCGTGATCGAATCACGTGATTACCGAACGAACACCGAACGAACGACGAACTCGAACACGCCTTACTGAGCGTGACAGTTGTTAGTAGCGGCTCTTCGAGAGGCCCGCACGATGATAGCGGTGGTCTGGTGAGCGAAGCGCCGCAATCTCGAACACATGGACTGCTTCTCTAGAAGCGACGAGGGTATAAACATGATGGCCACTCACATCAGCAAGTGGTGCAGGCCGGTCTTAGGATAATCGGCTTCATCAAGTTCAACCTCGCACTGGGCTCACTCGCCCTAGAGGGATATCGGCATGGTAGTGATGCTATAGTACTGGATACTATATTTTTTGGTTCTAATCCACACTATAGTTGGTGGTAGGCATACACCTGCAGCATGCTAATACTGAGTGTCATTTTCCCACCAAATTTTTCAAAGCCGTGACATGAAAGCCGGACCGGCCCAAGCCATCGAAAGGCGTGGGTGAATACTAGGTGAATTCGCCACTCTAACTTACACAGACCATAATTTACCAGTCCTAGCTTCCCAAACAAATCGGCCGTGTTAGGTCAATATAGTATGTGCGTAAGCATCAGTGTCACAATATCGTCATTCAATGTTTCAGCCGTCTTCTCAATGAGCTCGTCGCAGCGACTACCTCGCATGTGCATATCTGCCGAAGATCATCAGCGTGTAACCCTACCATTTGACTCTGAACTCACTTTTTAATTGTACGTACCTAACGTCATCGCCAAGGGGACGTAGGTAGTGGTCTTGAAATATTTTCTCCGCCACTTCAAAATCATGGCTTTCTGGGTCCTTAAATGGGTCATCCGACACATCCGTTTTGACATCGCGCAGGAACTGGTCATATTTGGTGAACACGGCAATGACGGGGACTTCAAAGTGATCCATTAAATACAGTCATGAATGCTCGTAACAACATACCATTCGGGTCAGGACAGATTTTGTCGTAATATTTCAGATCTAGCCCTGGTCCATGATCGTCCATCGGGATGCAGTACCTCAAATATGATCGTCAGTTGTCGTAATCGTAAACACTTGAGCATACGAACCATATTGCATGTAATCTGTCTTGCAGTCTCCTCTCTCCACACTTGCGTCGAATAAATTCCTTCACAATCTCAAGTTCCTCCACGCTACCTGATTTAAATCCGCGCGAGTCGTGAAAAACGTAACCTAGAAGATTGGAGAACACAAGCTCGTCGTTGATGTCGTGCTCGCCTCGCTGCCCCCATGTTCAGAGGCAAGAGAAGATAGGTACTATTGTCACTGACATTCACGGACGGGTCAAGTATAACCTGGTCGGCGGTGAGGTCAGACTCGCAGACAAATCTTGGATCACGAACCTCTTCATTTCCGCGGTAAATAATGGTGCCCTTCGTTGTCTCACAGACTCTTTGTAGAACAGATGTTTTTCCTGCATTTGCCCTTCCTATAATAAGGACTCGGAACTGTATCTCTGGAATTCGACGGCGGGGTTGTTGGGTGTCCATTGGAGCAACGGTGTTTGGAGTTGTTGACTGATCCTCGACCGAAAGCATCGATGTCACAATATCCTCATTCAATGCTGCAGCCGTCGTCTCAATGAGCTCGTCGCAGCGACTATCTCGCATGTGCATATCTGCCGAACATCATCAGCGTGTAACCCTGCCATTTGTTTCCGAACTCACTTTCTAATCGCACGTATCTAACGTCATTGCCAAGGGGACGAAGGTAATGATCTTGAAATAGTTTCTCCACCACAACATCTACATCATCCTCCGGGTATTTATCTGGGTCATCGAACATATCCATTTCGACATTGCACAAGAACTGGTCATATTTGGTGAACACAGCAATGACGGAAACTTCAAAGTGATGCGTTAACTTGAAGCACAGTCATGGATAATCGTTACAACGTACCGTTCGGGTCAGGACAGATTCCGTCGTAATATTTCAGGTCGAGACTTGGTCGGGAGTTGCTCATAGGGACGCAGTACCTCAAAATATGATCATTAGTTGTCGTAATCGCAAACGCTTGAGCATGCAAACCATATTGCATGTAATCTGTCTTGCACCCGCCTTTCTCCACACTTGCGTCGAATAAAGTCCTTCAAAATCTCGAGTTCCTCTGTGCCACCTGATTCAAATCCGCGAGAGTCGTGAAAAACGTAACCCAGAAGATTGGAGAACACAAGCTCCTCGTCGATGTTGTGGTCGCTTCGCTGCCCTCATGTTCAGAGGCAAGAGAAGAGAAATACTATTGTCACTAACATCTACGGACGGTTCAAGTACAGCCTGGTCGGCGGTGAGGTCAGACTCGCAGACAAAAGCTTGGACCACGCGCCTCCTTAATTCCCATGTAAATAATGGAGCTCTTCGTTGTGTCACAGATTCTTTGTAGAACGGTTGTTTTTCCTGCATTTGCCCTTCCTACAATAAGGACTCGGAACTGTATCTCCCGATTTCGACGGTGGGTGTCCATCGGGAACAATGGTGTTTGGAGTTGTTGACCGATCTTCAATCGATGACTCACACGATCTGGATGTTCCTTATTTATCGTACATCGATCGACAGGTACTGGATTTTTGGTTTAGGCAACCCGGATGCCTCAAATACAATCAACCGGGGTAGCACCCCCAAGTTGGTTGAGCAGATAGTGTGTCCTCAGGCCTCAGGCTTCTCCGTTCATTGGCACTGGCACTTATTCATCCCACCTTCAGACCGGATTCTGTATTATTAGGTGGCTTCGTTCCGTCGATGTCCTCATCTTCAACCCACCCAGAGTACACTCACCGACGGTACATAGAACGTCCCGCCATACCCACGACCTCCGCATTGAATTCTTTGATATCGTGCGTCTGTTCCACCTCAATCACTCTTACGTATCCGTGTCATCCTCTTTCCAGTCGGAACAACAAGATCTCATTCCAAAGTATGCTTGCTCAACGGCAACAACATCATCGTAGCCAGATCGTTAGCAGCTTCTCGCCATACGATGGAACCACATCCCACATTGCAACCCTTTTACACACGAGTGTGCGCATGCAGAGCAAGCGAGGCAGGCCAATACCTCACAACGTTCAAGCGATCCGAGTACCGCCTATCCGGCCGATCTACGTGCCCTTGGACAAGACCTCAGGTGCGCTCTTGCGCACGGCGCTCGCGAGCCATAAACAAGACAGAAATCGAGACGTCATTCAGTGTGCGCCCACTCTCCACCTTCTCCCCCCTTTATTCTTCCGACAGGATGTGTCGTTGACAGAGCTTCGCGAAGATTGCCCGGGCCGATGCGGCGCACCTCGCGCGTCTCCCCTGGTCTAGCGTGAAACTGTCGCTAGGTTGAAGGACTCGTTCGAGCAACCCAGCCACACGGGCACGGTTAGCGACGCCTTGTCAGTCGTACCCAAGGTCGTATCAGATGCAGACAGTTTGGTGATGTGGATCATGCACTTAACTTGAACCCGGGGAGATGGTCGCCGTGAAGCGGATCAGACTGGAAGGGCCTCAGGGGGAGGATAGTGCACAGCTTATGCGGGAGGTTGGCCTCCTCAAGTGGTCGTCGCACCCCGGCATCGCTAAGTACGAACGGATGACCCGGGGCGAGAACACTGAAAGGTACGTTGGCTCGTCGTGCGCGAATTCGCCGCCATCGCCAGCATCGCAATCTACTCATTCGAACAGCTTGCGCAGTTTACAAGCCGCCGTTGCGGCGACGGGGACTAGCATCGATACGTCTTCGGCGAGCGCGCCGCGCGCGTCGATTCGTCTGCCGCGAGGACGTCTTCGTCGCTCGTTGACGCTGGTGCTGCTGTTGCTGTTGTGATTGACGATCCGGGTGTGTCGTATGTGACCGTGCTGGATACGGATAATGCTCCACCGAACAAGACGAATCGGATGGTGACGATGACGAGGTGTCGGCGTGCGGAGTCGACCAAGACTTCGAATGGCGGGAACTGCACCATCCAGTGAAAGTTGGAAGGAGGAGAAAAAGGTGTGCTCTGTCTTTCGCTTGTGGTTGTCCTTTGTTTGGTCTTGCCTTTGGTCTTCCTCGCCTCCACCCCAATTTTCTTGTCCTCCCCTTAACCGTGACCCTGTACCATAAGTGCGTGTGCACGCGTACTGCACACGGAAGATATCTCCGCGGGGTTACCCGGTTACGTTTTACGTGAATGAACTTGCTTGTGGCATTGCATTATGTGTACTCTCAACTTTTCTTCTACCTTCGGTCTCTCTTCTCTTGGGTCTCACCATTCCTCATTCCTCATTTTTCATTTTCGCACCTCTTTTCGTGACCCCATCTTCGCATCAAAAGTTGATATCTTACGGACATCTCTTAGCATTCGAATTTACTCATGATCCTGTCTTTCGGCTACCTATCACCTTACCTACCTGTACCTCCGCCGACCACCTATCGTATACTCCTTACAATCCGACGGCTTTGTCCACATTCATGGGTAATAGAAATCTTTTTATCGCCACCTCATTTGCACGACTTGAAACAAAAATGATCTTTGTTAACCGATCTGATCTTGGGTGAGGAATTGAGGAACTACTGTATATGACCCAATTGGCTTGACTGCGGCTTTCATGTTGGACGTCATTTTGGTTTGGCCAGGTTACCCACTGGCGCGACGCAACCCTCCGAGTTGACCTGCATTTACAAACGATTCAGACGACTTGCACTTCTCTCAACCCAAACCTTTGCCCACTGGTAGCGGCTCCAACTCGGCGTTTCTCACGAAGCAGGGAGGTGGTTTAATGTGAAGTTACTTCTGGGAGTGAGTAGTAGAGTAAAGTTGCACTAATTGTCATGTAAAGTGCCATATGATAGGGCTGTGCACCCCCAATTAAAGGCGCACTATAATGGAATAGAGAAAAAACACTCCTACTGTAAGTCTCCAAAGTTTTGATAGTTGGGTTCGGAAAAAGGAAACAGAGACCATCTATTGTAACATAGATTCCAGTTATCCGTTACTTTCTTCTGCTACTCGATGATATATTGCTCAACAAGAACCGGACCTTGAACCGGACAGAACGGAACCTAAACAGCCTAAACCCCCATCGCTAACAGTTGCGTCCTAAACGCAAAGATCTCACGGTCCCGGCTAAGTAATAACCGGAATAACTGGTCACAAAATTTAATCACCGTCTAAACATACATTTGCAAACTTTCACTTTTCAAGAAAATATGAAAATATGTTTATTAACTAATTAAATTATGTACTTTTAAAAAAACTAAGTCAATAATGATGGGGAGGGGGCGGGGCCCCAGTCTCGCTGTTGTGCGCCCTGCCCTTCCATGTTCGCGGGTGCCGGGTTTTGTGCTGCCCATTCACCCAGGTTGTGTGCCGCCCAGCCCAACCGCCACCCACTCCCTTGCCTGGGTCACATACCTCACCGCCACCCGGCCCCGTTCCCATACCCGATGGGTTGTGTGTCGCCCCCATGCAGCACTCGCCCCTGCTCCTGGCTGTGTGCGCGCCAGGCGGAGCAGCCCAGGTAGAGGGACTGGGGGGCGCGCAGTCCCTTGCCTCCAGCTCGCACGCAATGGGGAGCATATGGGTGGGGTGCACTGCCCCCCCCCCTTCTCCCTGCATCCCTTCGTGCAAAGGGGGAGGGAGGGTGTGCACTGTCCCCCACCTCTGCTAGCCCACGAGGGGGGGATGGGGAGAGGGATAGGGTGACCCTGTGCGCAAGCGGTTACGCATGGAGGCTGGCACGCGCAAGGGGGGGACACCCTCACCCCTCCCCCCCCCCTGCCGTGCCAGCCTCTGTGGGCAACCCTTGCGCACGGGGTCACCAGGGGGCCAGCTCGCCACCTCCGCCTTCTTCAAGGGGGCACGGGCGTGAAGGGTATCCCCTGGCTCATGCACGCTGTTGCACAGCAACCAGTGCAGCAAACAGTGTTACAGAGTCTCACCTTGTAAAGGTATTGAGACTGGTAGAGAGGTTTGTAGAGTGTGTAGCTCAAGTGTGCATAGAGTGAACGACTTGTATTCTTAGAGGGGCTCTACTCCCCTCATTTATAGGAAAACCGGTCCCTATGGTCCCACCATGTCCGTTTGCGTAAAAGTGATGAGTAAAGGTGTCCACAATATCGCGTTTTCAGTGATGCCTGATGTGAAACACCCCAGAACTCTTCAGTATCACCACATGTGATGCTGATAAGAGTTGCGCCCTCCATATTGGAGTTTGCGCCCACTTTGTGCGTAACGGAGTACCCTAATATGGTAATCATATGTATGATACTACTGTAATGTCGTAACTGCTATAGATAAGATACGTATGTACTTATTACGTTTCAACACACACACTCCACCTGGTTTCCGAGCCCCCCATTCTGCACATGTGGCAGATGCGGGGTGCATGGAAACAGGGGAGGGGGGCGCCGATATGGTGGGAGGGGAAGCGGGGAGCAAGACGGGGGGTGGGTGGCCAAAGGGGCGTCGCAAGAGGGGGTGACCTTCCCCATTTGCTCAGAAGGGGGTGAGAACGTGCCCCCTGCACTCTGCACGCGTAAGGATTGTCACGGGTAACCCTGGGGTATCCCAGGGCTACCCGCACCCTTACCCAAGAAAACCTGTACCCGCCATCAAGGGTATGGGTTTGCATGGGTAAGGGTGCGGGGTTTTCCACAGGTTCACGTGGGTCTGTGGGTATGAAACCCCACGGGTATGACAACGGGTACTATATGTATCGTAGCACTTTTCAAGTATGTAAACAATAAAATGGGGGCCAGAGCCATCAGTGCTACATCGGGATGGCATCCCATCCCACAGGGAGCTCGGGCTCCTCCTCGTCAACATCATTGCCAATGGCTGCCTTGATCTCGCTGTCCTTAACCAGGCCGACACAACTCCAAGCTCCGATGCACATCAGAGCACATGTAGATTGTATGGAAAGTCGGCTGCAAATGTATGGGAGGATAAGGCACCCACAACTGAACACACGTTCAACGTCAACGGTTGTAGCTGAAAGTAGTATTAGTATCAACAAGTAGACGTAGTGATATGACTGTATGATGACTGACCAGGAATGGAAAGGTAATCGCAGGCCATATGGGAGAGACGTGGAAAGGAGGTGGACTTCTCATTCCACCACATGAGGCCATCCTTGACGTCTTCCACATCAGCCATGAGATAGCAGTTGAGTTCGTCATGGGCACCAGATGTAGGCGCAAGGTCCAGGAGATCATCAAATATATTTGTCAATGCCACCATCTCAGAATAAGTTAGCGACTGTATAGAGAAACAAAAATGGAACAGAACTTACTGGGTTGGAGGAATGTAACTGAGTGCCATTCTCACTGACCCTGATATCCGTGTGCGCATACAAACGGTTGAACTCCTTGCGGATGATATCGGACGCAGTGCCTACCCACCCATCTTCCCAGCCATGCTGCTTGAAATATTCAAGCTTGTGGCAGGGATGGAGAACTGAAAATTTGGAAATGAGTATTGACAAGAGTAGCAACGGAAAGCTTACCCATGGCGATGCGATACACCTCGGACTGGTCCGTCTTACTGTAATATTTGTTCATAGCTTTCTTCCCAATGGCGAGGGCTGCATGGATTGGAAGAGAGAAGTGGCTGGCGCTGGCGCTGTTTGAGCTTGTGGCAAGGACCTTATCTATGTGGTCCATAGCTGGGATCATGGTGGAAAGGTTGGGGGTGCCACATGAAAAGAAAAGGGTCGCATCTTTGAAAATCTGGTCTAACAGTTAGCTTGAGGGGAATTAAGATGAAGGAAACCTCACCTTCAATACATCTCAGAGGCTCATTGTGATTTCCCACTCCTCTGGTACCAATTCATGTTTACGAAGTTCAAGTTCTCACACAGCGGTCATTGAGACAATTGCCAAGTGATACTGGATTGCAAAGTCGAGCATGTCATAAGTTGAGTTCCAGCAGGTTGCCACATCACGAGGCATCATGCGAGGAGGGAGGTTGAGGGATGTGAGTGTGGCGTACCAAGCGGGAAGGAGCTTTGTGGTAGAGTTCTTGAGCACGAAGGCAAGCTTGCACAACTGTGGGAGTCATTAGATTATGGTTAGGGTTTTAGGGTGACAAACAAACAATCGCACCTTCACCAACATTGACCGTACCGGTTGGATGCTCACATCCAATGCTATAACTTGTTCCTCTGTCAACCCATCACGAAAGTCGACCCAGGCATCCAGCAGCTGGTCGTCTTCATCTGTGTCATTCATCTCCTGGGTCTCCCATTCCATGCCTTCTTCAAGATTGAGTTCTTTGGCTAGATCACTAAGCGCTTGTGCTGCTTTGTCCAGGATCTCACCCTCCTTTTTTTTGGGTACATCAAATTGTTTTAAGATAGCCTTAGCCGATATACTAATTGTATGTGCAAAGCAGTGCGTTTGATTTGCCTGTCCAGGAAACACGTGTTGAAATGTAATAAGTACATATGTATCTTATCTATAGCAGTTACGACATTACAGTAGTATCGTACATATGATTACCATATTAGGGTACTCCGTTACGCACAAAGTGGGCGCAACTCCAATATGGAGGGCGCAAGTCTTATCAGTATCACATGTGGTGATATTGAAGACTTCTGGGGTGTTTCACATCAGCGTCACTGAAAACGCGATATTGTGGACACCTTTACTCATCACTTTTACGCAAACGGACGTGGTGGGACCATAGGGACCAGTTTTCCTATAAATGAGGGGAGTAGAGCCCCTCTAAGAATACAAGTCGTTCACTCTACGCACACTTGAGCACTCCTCTCTACAAACCACTCTATTAGTCTCTATACCTTCACAAGGTGAGACTCCGTAACACTGTTTGCTGCACTGGTTGCTGCGCAACAGGTTATGGGCCCTGCTACATGGGTACCATTGCGTTCATTGCGAACGACGATGATTGTTGAGATGTTTAAATAAAGTTGCTGTTGTCAACAATATCATTGAGGTTACCTTTGGCAACCTGGCATTGTGTCCCTAGAAGGGCACAATACTGACCAGTTCTCGGAGGAGAATGTAACGGACCCCTGGGGCAGCTTCTACCTCGCTAGAACGAGGAGATAGCTAATGCCAAGGCTCTTTCTTTTTACTCATACCAGTATTGTGAATAGCATGCTGATGTCTCATCAGCCTTCACTGATACTATGACATCCCAACTTAGCACCTTTGTCACTGTCTTCAACGGTGAAGACTATGGCAGCTGGGCACGTGCGATGAAAGCCTACCTTATGGCGCAAGGCCTTTGGGGCTTTGTCGATGGCACTCACTCCGCTCCTTCGCTTCCTACCAAACCTGAGGAGCCTAAAGCACTTGCTGCTACCACTTCCCAGAATGAGCAGGATGTTTACACTACTCAGATGGATTTGTACAAAAAAGAAGCTGAGCAGTACACTGAAGACGTGGATGAGTACAAGCATGTCCTGAAAGGATGGCAGGACAAGAATGCGATGACGGTTGGATGTATAACCCTCTGTCTCTCCGCTGCGATACAGCAGAATTTTGCGAGCAATGACCATGCGGATGACCTTTGGCAAAACCTTGCTGATGCCTACTCACTTCCCTCCATCCCTAGTATTTATAAGGACTTTAAGGAAGTGATTAGCGTTCGGTTTAATCCGAATCAGCATCCTGGCGCTGTCTTTGACAAGATGGCTGCCGCCATTGGATGTCTTGCTGAAGTCAAATTTGGCTTTGGTCTATCCTCGCGAAACATGGAGCTTGACCCCCTCTTACAGGCTATGATCCTCATGGCTAACTTTCCGTCTTAATGGGAACACCTCATTCCCATTATCCTCTCATCTACCTGGCTTGACCAACTCTTGTTGGTCGACGTCTGGACAATTGTTATTAACCATTATGAGACGGAAGCTAACCGAGGACGAGTCAAGAGTGGGCAATCAGCCCAGAAGATCTCTGCTGTGAAGCGCAAGCGCGACAACCCTCGCTTTTTGAAGCAGGGTGGTCAGCAGCAGCAGCCTTCATCATCCACCGCACCCTCCAACCAGCAGTGGCCTAACAACCAGCGCGGTACCAGAGGTGCAGTGTAACGTTTCCACTGAACGTTGATCCGACTTGGATCCAATGGGTCTTCCTTGCTTCAACTCTGAGCAAAGCGCATGGCTTCTGAACTCAGGAACGACTTGAACGACTTGTAAAGGGCGAATAACCAACAAGGTCCCCTGATACCGCCTAGCTTGAAGTTCGTTACAAGGTGGCAACGCCTAACACTTAAGTTGGCAACAAGATAGTCACAGAAAATGATGACTCTGCTATAAGACTGTCTGAACTTCCTGAGAAGAGTACAGGTGGATTTCAAGACAACTATGCTAGCGAACCATAGCGCAACTTGTGTAGTATTTATAGTAAGTGTCCATCAAGATATGAAGCCGACACATATAGTATGAGTAAGATCACAAAGGATGACTCACACATCAATAAGCGAATGTCTAATCACATCAATAAGCGAATGAGTAAGTGAATGTCCAAGCATCACAAAGCATGAGTAAGTGTGCGACTAGGCGACACTAAGCAATCAGTAATCACAATAGTAAGCATAGGGGAGAATGTCATCCACAACAGTAAGCCAATAATAGTGCATCAATAAGCAATGGCTCGGCGCTAACACAGGCGCTCCTTGGACTAATCCATCTTGAACACATACTCGAAAGGGGATCAAACCCGGCCCGCTGGAGTGCGTCCCAACGGCAGCCACGGCCCGCTGATATCTGCAGCCTCAGGTCGCTGGTCTTACACCACGCAATCGCTATCCGTCGTCGTTGGTCGTCTTCGGGACACAACTGTCTTCCACCAATTCCATGGCTTCTTCCAACGTCCCCTGAGTTATGGGTTAGGCCAGATACGTACTGTGACCTGGGACAATTTCATCCTTTGCGCCCCCCTGGCTTATTGCTTAGGTCAGATCCCGTGACCTGGGGGTTTCCTCACATGACCATGTCACGTGACCTTCATCCGTCCTGTAATGACTTTCCTGCCAGCATCTGGGGTTCTATCGCGAGTTATCAGGTTACTCACGAGCTGGCGAACTCTGCACGCCTTGTCATAAGCGAGGTAGCTATCGTCTTCTGCCGCTACAAGTGCGCGTACGGCCTCTTCTTCTTCGATGTCCTTTTGATCACGTGCCTCCCAGGTATGCGCCTCTGGGTAATCATGGCAACTCTTCCAGTGCTCATGTAAACATTTGCGCTGTCTGTAGGTTGGCGTAGGGTCTGAGCGTAACATGCAGGACGTGGCAAGTTCGTCAAGGGCAAGGGTCGTGGTCAACCTCAAGGCCACTCCCACATTGCATCCGTCGCCGCACTCCCATCTCCCACTTCATCCACAATCACCCATATTGGGCATTCATCTATTACCACCCGCACCGTCTCTCAGTCCCCTCCTACTACCAGGACTCCGGGCATCTACCCCTCTGTTAACAATGCACTTACGCTCGCTGAGCATTTGGAAGTTCCAGTGACTATCCAAACGACGAAGACGCTTGAGCAGCGCTTCTCTGATTTCGATCAAGAAGTCCGCACACATTCCAATTGGAACCACGACGAGGAGTATGACTCCGAAGTCGATATCAACATGTCGCAGCCGGGTCCTTCCAATTATACGGAGGACTTTGAGTGCACAACTACCTACGGTGCATCAGAATTGGCCTCCATCTTCGATGATATGTCATTGGACTCACGTGACTCTGATAAAGAGAATCATGCTCCAACTCCCGAAAAAGGGGAGTATGAACTACACGAAGTAGGGTATGTCGATCATCCTTCTCTTCCTCCTCTGGAAGTTGCTGTTGCCTCTGGAAAAACCTACCATCTTTATACTAAAGATGTGTATGGTAAATGCACGCATACACAAACTCTCAGAGCTCGTAGTTCAAACAAGCTGATGGATATTGTCTACAGACAACATCAGGACTTCGTGCAAAGACAAGGAGAAGCCATGATGCGTGGAGAGGTGCTGGAGCCTACAACTCCAGAGATGCAGAACGCAGACCTGATTTATGGGTCTCGTGCACCAACGCCTGAGCCTGATCTTTCAGCTTGGGACCCGATGATGAACAGCGAGGACACCGTTTCCCTTGATTGGGGAACAGATGAAGAAAGGTACACCTTTCTCACACAGCACTTATACAATGCTGACAATCAGACAGCCTTGGACCTCTTACTAAAAAGTATAAGGATACCAAGTTGTAAAAATAAAAATGTACCCTCTGTAGTGTCTCCATTGTACAGTATGAATATCGGCGCGCTTGATGTTTTAAAATGCGAGCATGATCAATATTTCACACAGTGTGCTAAGTGTCAAGAAAAAATAAGTTCCATGTGGCTATTAGACTCAGGAGCTTCGGCGCACTTCACTAATAGAATTAGTGACTTCATTGAGTATGAGCCAGCAGAAGAATCTGACCGGATACCGGTTAGAACTGCGTCTAATACTATCTATGTAGAAGGATCTGGAACAGTGCTTCTTAAGCACTACATAAATGATGCTCTAGTAACTACTAGAGTACATCCAGTCCTTTACATACCTAAAATGACAACGCGGTTGCTTTCTATGGGAGCATTCTTACAACAAGGTATGCGTGTAATGGGCAACACGCAACATATTACCTCATACCATAAAGTACAATCATTTGTCCAATGTAAACCCATTTTAAATGGACATCCATTATATTGGCTAGATGCGCAATCTATTGAAGTAGAAGCACAGTCGGCAGAAATGCCACTGATCTACAAAGTAGATTATGATCTTATGCATCATCGCCTCGGACACCCATCCAAAGAGGTTCTAAGACATGCTAAAGATTATACAAAGGGTTTTCCTGAAGGAATTACAATTCCTACCACTGATGGTATTTGTCCAGGATGTGCGCAAGGCAAAATGCTTGCAGCATCTCATCCACCATCTGATACTAGGGCTAAAGCTCCATTTAGTCGTGTTCATTCCGATTTAAAAAGCTTCCCTATACCGTCATACCATAAATATAAGTATTTTATCGTCTTCCTAGACGATTATACTTCATATGCATGGGTATCACTCTTACGCGACAAAGCTTCGGCAATTGGCACACTTAAACAATGGATAGCGTTAATTAAAAATCAATTTAACACTACCATAAAAGAGTGGATGTCTGATGCCAGCGGTGAATATAAATCAGATGTGTTCCTTAAAACTTTAAAGGATAATGGCATTACAGTGCTACAAAGTGTACCTCACACGCCACAGCAAAATGGGCGTGCTGAACACTTTATGCGCACTATAATGGACAAAGCACAGTCAATGCGACTTGAAGCTTGTATACCACAGTCATGGTGGGAATTTGCAGTATTACATGCTGTACATTGTTATAATAGAACACCTATGAGTCGCCTTAAATGGCAAACACCATATTTTCTATTAAACAATGAAATTCCAGACATTTCACATCTCAGAGTGTTTGGATGCGGTGCTTATGTGCACATCCCAGAAGCTCGGTGTATAAACAAATTATCCCCCAAAAGCAAGCTTATGATCTACTTAGGTAGACCTTCTGGAATGAAAGGTGATGCCTTTATGCGTCACCATAATACCATATTCTATTCAGACAAAGCTCTGTTTGATGAAATGTTATTCCCTAATTGTACTACTGGACCAAAAGACGGTAGAACAAGGGGAACAACCCAGTTGAATAAACCACCATCTAATCAACCACCCATTGATGCGTCTGAAGACACCACTCCTGGTGATCTTGACTCACCACTTCCCAAGCTTCTCAAAGGGAGACACGCTCGACAACCCGACGGGGTTGATCAGGTTCCAGATGAACCTGAGGCTGCTGTTCAGCCTGACGAGCCGCAAGCTCCGCCTCCCGTACCAGATCCTGTACCTCCTCCATTTGAACCAAGGAGATCTGGATGCTTGAGGAAAACAACTACTCTTCCTGAAAATGTCTATGGAGATAAACCTCCTAGCAAAATGCTAGCAGACATTGAGCGAAGTCGTACTTGGCGAAAACTGGTAACGAACCAGCCAGGTAGCTCTCGGCAGTGTTTACGCCAAGATCAGCCAATTCCAGGAGGAATTCCTGAGCAAATCGAGCCTGATCCTCCAAGTACAAAGAGTGACTCTTTGCATAACTCAGAGGATGAAGTAGATCAACAGTTGCTGACCCGCCTTGCTCAGGAAGGGGGAATCAAATTCCTGGATCTATTGCTTGCCAAAGCAATTTCACCGCTAGATCTGGAATCACCTGATACCTCCAATATACGTGAATGGACCTTTAGGGACATTCTAAAAATGCCAAGTGATATACAGGAGGAGTGGCGTAAAGTGTGTCGTGAAGAGTTAGAGTCTCTTCGCAAACGCAAAGTCTTTGAACTTGTTGACCCGCTGAAAGGCAGAAAGGTCATTAAGAATTGATGGGTATTTGACTTAAAGTCAGATGGCCGGAAGAAAGCCAGGCTTGTAGCCAAAGGCTTCTCTCTGGTTGAAAGCATTGATTATGATGAAATATTCTCGCCCGTGGTACGGTTTGAGACTGTTCGGATGATGTTAGCGCTTGCAGCGTTAAAAGATTGGCACATCTCCGGATTAGACATCAAAACAGCCTTCCTATATGGTGAACTCAATGAGGAACTATATATGGAACAACCTGAAGGGTTTAAAAACCCCCGCCAGAAAAATAAAGTGATGCGTTTAAAGCGTGCCATATATGGATTAAAACAAGCTGCTTTAGCATGGTGGAAAGCGCTTGATAAATCCATGGCTACGTTAGGATGCACACGCTTACTATCAGACTCAGGTTTATTTGTGAACGCAGGTAAAACCATTGTAGTGATAGTATATGTCGATGATGTTCTATTTGTAATGAATGGCACTTGCGCCCAGACGAAACCTTCTGCACAGCCTAGTGCAGGATCGACTTTGACGTGCGACGAGAGCCGACGCTGGCGAGGTGACGTCTCAACCAGCCAACAGTGAACAAGGACTGTCCCTAAACAGGGAACAGCCATAGATAGACGAGACAATGCCGCAAAGGGCAAGAGAAAGCCACAACAAAAGAGTGTGATTACTCTAGCTATTAACAGGGAACCACTCCTAGAAGAGGGAATCTGAGAATGCTAAAGTGAGGAACTCTACCGTCCCCACTACTATACTTATATACTGCTGAAAGGACCTAATATCCCCAGCGATGACTACAACTATATGAGTCTGCATGTGTCCATGAGTAAGGCATCAGTAAGTAAGTGACAAAGCACTACCGCCATTACTAAGTCCCTGAGTAAGTCTGTCAGTCAGCCATCAGTAATGCCTCAGTAAGCATATGGCCTTGGCACTTATACGAGCGCTTCCTGACTGATCCATCCAGAACACCTTCCAAAAGGGGATCAAACCCTGGCCTGCTGGATACCGTCCCAACATCAAGCCTAAGGTCTTACACCACGCGATCTTTCAGCGTTCCTTCCATGCCTTCGTCAGCCTGCGCGCATCCTGGTCCTGATGCGGCGAGTGTCACATGACCACCATGGGCGATACGTAACACTATTCCTTGGAAAGAACAAGTCAGACATTAGTTCCCTAAAGGAACGCTTTATGAAAATCTGGGAATGTCGTGACCTTGGTGATACCCAAGAGTTCTTACTCATGCGCATTATTAAATCCAAGGGTCGAATCCTTGTTGATCAAGTAGATTATCTACATAAAGTGCTGCAGCGTTTTAAACTCACAAACGTGAAAGCGGTCCCCACACCGCTACCTGAAGTGTTACGATTTGACGGACTACCTCATGTAAGCGGGATGACGAGTCGCTCCCGAATCTTACTCATTCTTACGATGTGGATTACTGATACTCTTACTGTACGATGACTGTACGATGACTGATGATTGTAGTAGTTGTGGCGTTAGTATTAGTGGACGTTACCAAGCAGTAGTAGTAGTGGCTGTATCGCTGACGAAGGCGTACAGTCAAAGTCAGATATAAGGTGGCTGTCGACTGATGTGGTCGACAGCTTGACTCTCTTGTACCATTATCGAATCTAGTCGGGGATTCTCTCTCCCGCCTCTGTCATCGCTCTCTTAGGAAGGCTCTTTCAAGGGTCCTTGGAACAAGTCACACCTTCGTGTGTTGACGTATATTGCTAAGTCACGTTACTCGCCATCACGTGGAGGGTCTAAGTCAGACCACGAACGTAACATGAAGGGTATCAACCAGTACCCAATAAAGGTTCACCAGACCCAGAAATTCGCACATCATTCCAACAAGTAATAGGATCACTCCTATATATCATGATTGGAACTCGTCCAGACATTGCCTATGCAGTGACTAAACTCGCGCAGTATGCTGCAAACCCCACACAAGACCATTTAAATAGGGCATTATATATTTGCCGCTATCTTATTGGTACTTCTAGTTATGCTTTAGTCTATGATGGCAAAAGCAATGGGGGTTTACTAGCATATGCGGATTCTGATTGGGCTTCTGACCCAACAACGAGAAAGTCTACTACGGGCTACTTAGTTAAATTAGCTAATGGAGTATTCTGTTGGAATTCTAGAGCACAGAAATCGATTGTGTTGTCTTCCACAGAAGCAGAATACATGTCTATCTCAGATACGAGTAGACAGTTGGTTTGGATTCGATCTCTCTTTGAAGAGATTGGAATATCTTTAGAACCAATCCCATTATGCGGAGATAATCAAGGCTCCATATTCCTTGTTTCTAATCCTATACAGGAAAAGCGAATAAAACATATAGACCTACACTACCACTACATTCACGAGGTCATTCGCTTAAAGAAGATTGAACTATTGTTCATTGAAGGAGCCGAGAACCCCACTGACTTATTTACTAAGAATCTGGGATGCATAAAGTTTCTTAAATTTAGGGAACAACTAGGACTTGAGTTTTACTCATCCTAGATAGAGAACAAAATCGTCGCATAGATCTCGGAAGAGCCTGACATTCAGATGGCATACCTATGCATCCGAGTCAGACCCGATAATTTTAGAAGATGTGTCGAGTAATGCCTTTGCGTGGCACACTCGCAAAGAAGTGGAAAAGATCGAGCTTTACCAAAAGTTCAACCTTAGTCCCAATCTTCTTCACGCGACTCTTTCTCTCTCAACACCGATGACATGATGAAGCTATAGGCTTCATGTGCAAGGTGAATCTTCGAGTAATACATGAATGATCCCTTGATTGTTGTCATCAAGTAGCTACTCTACTGTACTATATTACTTTGCTTAGTACATACATGGTATACTTAGCAAGGGGGAGTGTTGAAACATAATAAGTACATACATATCTTATCTATAGCAGTTACGACATTACAGTAGTATCGTACATATGATTACCATATTAGGGTACTCCATTACGCACAAAGTGGGCGCAACTCCAATATGGAGGGCGCAAGTCTTATCAGTATCACACGTGGTGATATTGAAGACTTCTGGGGTGTTTCACATCAGGCGTCACTGAAAACACGATATTGTGGACACCTTTACTCATCACTTTTACGCAAACAGACGTGGTGGGACTATAGGGACCGGTTTTCCTATAAATGAGGGGAGTAGAGCCCCTCTAAGAATACAAGTCGTTCACTCTACGCACACTTGAGCACTCCTCTCTACAAACCACTCTATTAGTCTCTATACCTTCACAAGGTGAGACTCCATAACACTGTTTGCTGCGCTGGTTGCTGTGCAACAACACGACCAGGATCTCACCCAGCTCAGAGATCATAGTATCATTATTGGACGCATTATCAGCTGTAATGCTGAGGAGCTGATTGGCATGTGAGTATCACGTTCTTTTGTTTTGATTGTAAACTCTCACCTTTTTCTCAATCCCAAAGGTCTCCAGAATGTCTGCAAATGCCTGGGCAAGGTTTGCACCAGTGTGCGACTTAGGCACATCCATGAGGTCCAGAAGCATTGACATCAGATGCCCCTTTTTCTCCAGGTGAACCGTAATGGCGACATAGGCCTTGTGGTTCGGAGAGGTCCAGGCATCAGTGGCAAAGCTGAGCCTGCCACTGTACTCCTGTTGTGCAAGGTGAGTTTTATTCTGTCGTATTGGCTTGGAATCTATTTACCTTCAGCATTGTAGAAACTCGTTCCTGGACTCGTACAAAGACATTCCTTACATCATGGGACAGTGTTTCAGCCGATGGGATGTAGCATTCGGGACGTCCAGTCTTCATGAGCGAATGAAAAGCTCAATCATTGACAATTTGAAACGGTCGGTTATTTTCAGACACCCAGCGTACATATTCCACACTGATGGTTCATTAGATCTCACTCAGGGTTGTAAGAAGTGAACATGCCGAGCTTCTGCTTTGGTATGCTGGCAATGACTGTACGTGATTGGCCCCTTCCCAATGCGCTGAAACATTGATGCAATTGATCCATCTATCCCTTTATGATTAACTAGGATATCATGTGCAGCTTTGACATCACGAGTGGTGTCAGCCGCTGCTACCACGACGTCACCCCAGCAAACCTTTGCGTGGCGACGAAGATTACTGGTTGACTTCGCGTCACCTTTATCAAGGAACCGTTGAACAAACCGAGTCCAATAACGACAGTGTGTGGCTCCACATTTAAAGACATGGGCTTTGCAACGTTCCAAATATTCAATGGAAGGGATTGGCTTGAAAAAGATGTAAATTGGTGCGTCCCACTCCTTTTGAAGACGAGCTGAGCAGTTTCAGCACCTTATTCAATAGATTAACACTCGTCTTACCCAGCTCCATCTCATCGGTTTTGGGCTCCTCATCTTCATCAGCATCATCAATGTTGATGACTGCCTGTTTCGGCCTGTCCAAGTTGCCATGTTCTTCGTCATCGCTATTAACATCAGCTTCGAGAACCTGTGTCGTTTTGTGCGGCTTAGGGTGGGGTTGTGGTCTAGGCTCGCTGACATCCTTCGCGTTGGCCTTGGGAGTTTTTTTGACCCGTTTGTTGGTAATCGTTTCGCCATTTTCAAGCATGCGCTGGGTTGGACAACACTTGCGTGGACCAACAGTAGCATTGGAGTCAGGTTGAGGAGTAGCAGCAGGGGAGGACTCAGATGAGGACATAGTAGTGGTCATGTACACAAGCCAAAATTATAACACAAGTTGCTACTCAGTACTAGTAGTCTACTAGGGTATTAGACTGGTATGAGACTGCCTGCAAATGGGCAAGCGTGATAAAAGGGTGCCTACATGCGGATTCAGATAAAGTCTGACCCTTTGATTCATTCTGAGTACTTAAAGCCACAATATTGAGCATCAGGCATCACCAATGCACCAATGGCATGGCCGAAATGCCGTACCAGTGGGAGATTGTGCAGCTGGGCCGCAGGCCAGGGCGACTACTTTCGTGCAGGGTAACGTCATTCAGAGTTTGCAGTTTTATTAGTACAAGGTATCAGCTGGTCTACATATGAGTTGTCGCAAGACAGAGAGCAGATCAACGCTGAACTCTAAGTCAAGCTTCTTGCTCTTCAATTGAGCAGATTCTTGGTGAGAGTTGATTCAGATCTGTGTGCCAGCTTGTGTTTCTTCTGTGTTACGTTCCCACTGAACGCTGATCCGACTTGGATCCGATGGGTCTTCCTTGCTTCAACACTGAGCAAAGCGCACGGCTTCTGAACTCAGGAACGGCTTGAACGACTTGCAAAGGGCGAATAACCAATAATGGTCCCCTAATACCGCCTAGTTTGAGGTACGTTTCAAAGTGGCGACGCCTAACACTTAATGTTGGCAACAAGGTAGTCACAAAGAACAATGACTCTG
The DNA here is from genome assembly GCA_015025155.1 of Lactarius quietus. Lineage (NCBI taxonomy): Eukaryota > Fungi > Basidiomycota > Agaricomycetes > Russulales > Russulaceae > Lactarius > Lactarius quietus. The sequence goes on along the minus strand of WITN01000335.1, from coordinate 27,385 downwards.
CTATAAGACTGTCTGCACCTCTTGAGAAGTATACAAGTGGGTTTTAAGACAACTAAGCTAGCGAACTATAGCGCAGCTCGTATAGTATATATAGTACTTCTGATACAACCATAAAAGGTAAAAGTCCATCAAGCCATCAAGGCGACAAATACAACAGTAGTGAATAATAAGCATGATGACTCACATCAATCAGCACATGAATAAGGCATCAATCAGCCATAAGTAAGCGTCCCACCAATGAGTGACTGAGCACCTCCAACCAGTGAGTAAGCAACCCTGGGACATCAATAAGCCCCTCTCATCGCATCAGTAAGCGAGACCAAATAAGTAGCAACTGAGTAAGTGAATGTCCAAGCATCACTAAGCGTGAATAATACCAATAGTAAGCCAATAATAATGCTCTGTAAGCAATGGCTCCGGCGCTAACACAGGCGCTCCTTGAACTAATCCATCAATAACACTTTCCCGAAAGGGGATCAAACCCGGCCCGCTGGAGTGCGTTCCAACGGCAACCACGGCCCGCTGTTATCGGCAGCGTCAGGTCGCTGGTCTTACACCACACAATCGCTGTTTGTCGTCGTTGGCCTTGTCTTCAGGACACAACTGTCTTCCGCCAATTCCATGGCTTCGTCCAACGTCCCTTGAGTTATTAGTTAGGCCAGATACGTACTGTGGCCTGGGACAATTCTATCCTTGCGCGCCCCCCTGACTTATTGCTTAGGTCAGATCCCGTGACCCGGGGGTTTTCCTCACATGACCATGTCACGTGACCCTTATTCGTCCTGTAGTAATCGTCCTGCCAGTATCTGGGGTACTTCCGCGAGTTATTAAGTTACTCACGAACTGGCGGACTCTGCACGCCTCGTCAAAGGCGAGGTAGCTATCGTCTTCTGCCGCTACGAGTGCACGTACGGCCTCTTCTTCTTCGATGTCCTCTTCTGCACGTGACTCCCAGGTATGCGCCTCTGGGTAATCATAGCAGCTCTTCCAGTGTTCATGCAAGCACTTGCGCTGCTTTTGTGTCTTGGCGGTTTGAGCAGGGTCTGAGCGTAACATTCTGGGATGGCTCTTGAGAATCAGGATTACCAGAGGTTGGGTCTTCGGATTGCCAAGAGGTAGCAGGAGCTACAATGCATGCACCGTAAGTGGGAGGGGTGGGCAAGTGTGACCGTGGCTCTGTGATTCCAAGGCTCTTAGCAGCTGTAAAATGCATTGTGAAGACAATGTAATGAATATATGACATTATTGGAGGACGTACTGGGACTAGTGTGAAAACGAGAGAGATACAACATGTTGACAGGCCATCACTAGGGTGATGTGTCAGGCCTGACTTATGACGGATTGAGTACTGCAATCATATCGGGGCTGATTGATGACACTGCATTTGTCCTCGCAAGGACAATGGTTCCGTGGAATTTGTCGGGTAAAACCCGTGAACCCGCGTGGACCCGTGCTGGGGGTAGGGGTTTGTACTGGGTAGAGAATGTCTACCCTGACCCCTACCCGCCGTGACCCTACCCGTGACCCGTACGGGTTCGTCACACCTGTGACAATCCTTATGCACGTGCACCCAACAGGGAACGCGGCAGAGGGGGGCATGTGGGCGGGGGGCAAGGGAGGAGGGTGGGTGCCACGCCAGTGAGAGGGGGGCGCACAAGGGGGTGGCCACGCAACCACGAGGGGGAGCTGCGTGGACGACACACATGGAAAGGGTGTGTGGAGGGGGGAGGGAGGACATTTATTTTGATACACAAACACATGTCCTTTATGCATTATTTTTCTTTATTTGTTATTCCATAAGTTAATTTTATTTTTAATATTAGTTAGTATTTTAAAGAAGAATACGGAGTTTGAAAATGTGTGACGGACATGTTTTACGTGACGTGCCTGAGCGTGAGATCTTTGCGTTTGGGCAAAGACTATCGCTAACCTTACAGCCTGAGTATCTGCCCATTCCAAGGTTTTCAGCAACACCCAAAAACCGCAGCCTCACCGAGCCCCTACCGTACCTGATGAGTCGCCCTCCCGCTACGGAAGAATGCACCATTGATGACATTATCAAAGAGGTTGAGCGGTCGGTACTCTGATCGGAAGCTGAGTCGTATATTTTACTCATCGAAATGATTCAGATTCCGAATCTTGGCAATTGGTCGTGTCAGTTTCTTTCTGTCATTTCTTCCTTCGGCACTGATATAACCTCAGTCTGGCGTCGGAAAGTCATCCCTGATTAACCATATTTTCGGTATCAACATCGCGGTAAGAAGATGTCACGTCAGGCTAATGACAATTGACGCCCTTCTGTTATAGCTTGTGGAGAACCATAGAGCCGGATATGCGGACATTGACATGGAATTCGTGTCAGAGGAAAACCGATTATTCGTTCTACATGATTCCAAAGGCTTCGAACCTGGAGAACTCGAAAATTTCGATACTGTGAGAAGATTTATCGAAGAACGATCAAAGAAACCGCTCCTGAAGGACCGTATCCATTGTTTATGGTATGTATATTCTTTTGTAAAATATCGATGCCTCTTTCACCGTCATCAGGCTCTGTGTAACGACACCCACGGCTGGAGATCGAGTATTTGAGACGGGAGACGAGAAGCTACTCGAATTTGCACGTGATAAAGGCGGTACGTTCTCAGCCTCTGTCTTATTTCTCTTCAATTAACTTGTGGTTACCAATCAGTTCCCCTTGTGCTCGTGTTCACTCAGTACGACCGGCTAGAGAGGACGAAAGCATTTCAGTTGCGAGGAAACTATAATATGGACGCAACCAGTTTGCGGCTTCAGATCTTCGAAGAGGCGCAGAAGGCGTTTAAAAGCTGTCTGGAATCGCTCAACTTGAAGTCCGGGACCCCGATGCCACCTTTTGCCAAAGTTTCAGGTATAGTTGCGCCATCGTACTATCTGGTATTGACCGCTTGCCAGTGCGTAAGGGTTATGAGGGATACGTTGCAGGCCTTGTGGAAATCACCGGGCGTGTTGCTAAGGATCGAGTCGAGGGCGACGTTTGGGTGTTGTGGTCAATGGCGCAACGAGCAAGCCTCCCAGTCAAAATCAATACTTGTATCACGTAAGTTTATCTACGCTTTCGGATCTATAAAATTTATTTACGTCTGTTCGCCCCTTGAAAGCAAGGGCATTCGTTGTACGTACCTCAGGTGTTGGCCGCGCGCGCTTGAACGACAGTATTTCAGATTACATGCAGTCGGTCGCAAGTTCATTGCCTTTTTTTGGACAGTGGATACTTCGCGACTGCCTTGACAAAGTCCACAATGATATTGTCGCTTGTTGGAACTTTAAGGACAATGGCGAGGTACTTAACTGCTGGGTTTTCAAGGTATATCTGTTTGACATACGCACTCATAATTAGGTTCTCAAGAGTCCCGAATTTCAAGAATGGATGTTTTGTCTCGTTGACGGCGTCCAGACCGAACCCAGTGCAAAGTGTGTGTTGACACATATTACCCGACGATTTTTGATATCACTCTCAGATCTCCAAATGTTGATGAAGCTAATAATCCTATAACGCTCGCCGCCTCTGCGTCCACCTCTCTTGTGCCAGTTGTCGCCACTCCAGTTGTGGCAGCTCTCTCTGCGCGGTGGCTTACAATGACCTTAGGGCAAAATTTGTGCGTGCTGTTGCCCATCCTTTTAACTTGATCTTATTTGTGATGGACAGTTCCGCAACCCGACGACTGCTAATCGCTTACATTGTGGATCTCATTAAGGTTTTGATAGAACTTTTCAACATAACTCTTAGGTTTGAATTGCCTCTCACGATAAGTCTGATGAAGCTCCACGACGCCTTTGAGGCTTACGCAAAGTCGTCCTCTTGTCAGAGCATCCACGAGAGCATCCGTTCAAAGGATCGATGGATCGCAGACGACGTTGGCAAGGAGATCCGTGACTTGTTGGAGGTGGACAAATACTACACCTTAGGATCTTGAATTACTTGTGGTCATTAAAGTGCTGTGGTTCCATTACAAGTGTTACGAGCGTGTATGTCAGAATTGTGGTCAATGTATGATGGCTGTGGCTCGCGGTATTATCGGACTAGTATCGTGGTTGAGACAATGCTATGATCTTTGGAATTTGAGGACGGGTTTGTTGGTTGCCCATGGAAACGATGGGGTATGGGGAGGGTGTTGATCAAATCCTCGGCCGCGCGTATGGTGTTGGTCGGTACATTTTTTCCATTAATCCACTTTTCATTCTCACCACGTTGACGATGGCGGCAGGCCTAACCAAATTTCCATCCTACATGGGGCAACATACTCGACCAGTCTCTCAAAACCCAGCGATGGCTACTTTCTATTTATCACCCTTCACACCCAGCCTATGCTCACTCGCCGAGTCGCCCGTGTCGACTTATAATTTTCTGTCGTAGATTTCAGCACACTACCGGCGGTCTGCCCTCGTAGAGCACGACGTCGTGTGCGCCTCCATTTTCCGCCTCTCCTTGTGTCTTTCTAACCTTTCAGGCCAGGTGTTCGCCTGTATCCAGCGCCAAGTATGCGAGCCTCGCTAGTGCGGTTTCCGTCTCCTCCCTCGGTGCCCCCCTTGCGCGTTCCTTGTGCCCTCCTTGGCGCTACTTTCCCTCACTACAAGCCCCCGTGCGCGTGCTCCACCCCAATGCCGCTGCCAAGCACAATAGCAGCCTGGACATCTGTGGGATCCCTACGGCGATTCTCCGAGCTGTACCAGGGTACCCATTGGGGAGCGGGGAACTTGATTGATGATGCCAGGGTTAAGAACGGTGAAGATAGGGATGAGGTGAGTTCAAACTCTTTCTCCATTAGGCGGGTTTCGAACAATTCATTTGCGATACGATAGCACCGCAGGCACTCCTACTCGACGCTGCACCTCCACACCCTCTGCGCGTGCTGGGGCCCTCGCTCATGTTGTGCGGGCTGATCAGTCGCTCTTATCACGTGCTACACATAGTGACCCATCCGAGTCGAAGCGGCGTATTTCCTCTCCCCAGTCTCTGATCTCATGACTCAGAGCGAGGAACCTATTGCTTCCCCGCAGTTAAGCGTTCAAGGGAAATAACGGGAGGGAATCAACGTCCTTGGCATGGTCGTGCTTCATGATGCATGAAACCGCAGCACGACGACCTTGTCCTTGGTGGACGAATGTCGACTTCTGATACTACGGACCAGACATTTATCTATTCTCTCTGTCGCCTTTTATACCTGCCTTTCTAGCTATAAAATGTCCCGTACATAGATTCCCCGGTCCGACCTGAATGTGAGGTTCGGAGGATATGTTACTGTAAACCTGGACGACGTGCTCTCATCTCAGGCACAAGTACGTAATACTGGCTGCGGGACTGTGTTCGGAAGTGGGGGAAAGGAAGTCCACTTTGCACTTCCTCATCTCGTCATAGAAATTGGCATCCTGACCCTATATTCCTTCAGTTCACCAACACGCCTTCGCCAGCACCATCTACTCAGACTCCTCCGACTCCGCGAACCTCTGAGTCCCCCTGGCACCCCTACCCCGACATCATCTCGTCCCGTCGAGCCCTTCTTCCTCTCGCTAAAAAAGCCCCAGTTCTCCATGCACCCGCTCTCTTCCCCCTCGCGTCGTGTCCCTACGCGGCTTCGCCTACCTCTACTTCCAGCTTCGATTATCCACCATGGTACTCTTCTAACGCGATCGAACGATCGTCCATAGATAGACGCTCACTTTCACATGCCGTTCCCCGTGCTTCGTGTCCAAGTACACCCACCCGTCCTCGTACGTTTTCCCCGAGCCATCACCAACGACATCAGCGCACATCCTCCCCGACTTCAGCCAAGACGCGCCAGATAAATGAGTCCACATCGTCGCTCTCGCTGGTGTTTCCTTCAAATCCTATCCACAGTGAGACGGTACGCGCGGCCACTTCGGTGTTCTGCCAGGAAATGCTGAGACCTAGTCAAAGCGCGGGCCTTGAGGAGGAGGAGTACCATATGCTTGCCCTTGCACGACTCGAGCACGTATGGGGGAAAAGCGGTGCTTCTACGAAAGGAAGTGTGAACCATGGCGGGATGGGTTCGAGCGCCAACATGGCAGGAGAAGAGAGAGCGCGAAAGATGTTCACAGCGGTGCTGCGGGATAGCTACGTCCTTTGCCAGCGAGTGATTCTGGTACCCTTGGTTGCCTTGTGTGCGCTGGAGCGGAAGGCTAACTACTGTTATATGTATTCATTTGCAGACTTATGAACAGATTGCGGCTTGGGTCCATTGCTTGGTTTGACCCGCGCGAAGAAGGCAAGCTCTGTACCTCAAACGTGACAAAGTTTCTTGCGTCCTGCTCTCCCAATGGTCTCCCATTCGAGGACCACTTCTGATCTCAAGGCGGCGAATATCGTCACGACGAAGACTGGGAACGTGAAGCTGTCCGACTTTGGGGTGTCGCTCAACTTACGTGCGATGGAGCGCGAGATCAAGGACGTCGCCGGCACGCCGAACTGGATGGCACCTGGAGTCATCGAGCTCAAGGGCGCGTCCACCAAGTCGGACATATGGTCATTGGGATGCACGGTCATCGAGCTACTGACGGGACGCCCGCCATATGGGGATATCGAGAATGCCATGACAGGTGACGGGACTGGCGTTCTTCGGTCATTCCTCAGTCGCTAACACGCAGCAGTGATGCTCCGGATTGTCGAAGACGAGAGCCCGCCGATTCCTGAACGCTTTTCCGGCCCGCTTCTCGATTTCCTCAAGGAATGCTTTCATAAGGATCCGGCGATACGACCGAGCGCGGAGCAACCGTTTGAGCACGAGTGGCTGAAGAATCATTGGGACTTGAACAACGTAAGTCTGGCGAGAGGCGCTTGTGACAGACGAAAGGCTAAAGTTGCGGGTGTTACCAAGGACTTGCCCCCACAAGATAGCATACCATTCCTTCGGCAAGTGAGCGCTGACCTACAAAAAAACGGCGTTGCACGACACTTAGCAAACCTCGAGCTCGACTCTCCAGTCCCCCAATATGCATTCGAAGGCGATATGGCGATGTTGTCACGCTCGCCAGACCATCGCTCTTTCACGGGATCGCCAGTCCTTCCCGAAGCCCCGAAAACTGATTCAGACCTCTTCAAGATACGCGAACATACCTTTGTCAAGACGACCTTTAGCAAACGTACGTATCACACCTTCCAAACTCGACCCGAGAGCTGATCGTTCCTATAGCCGTCAACAGTCGCGTATGCATGGAACCAGCGAAGAAGGGCGCAGTACTGTGTTTGCACTGTAGCCTTATCGCCCACTCCAAGTGTGCCGGCAGCGCAGCGCTGACTTGCGATCTACGCTCGAAACTGCTCATGCACGCGCATTTCGCGGAGCGCGGCAGCAGTCCCGCTGAGTTCTTCACACGCCTGCCGAACAATCATCCTGGAAGCGCCACCTCGTCTCGAGGCAGCCTCGACCGTGAGCGGGAATGAGAGCGCACGAACTCACCTCAGCTTTCTCCAACGGCGTCTCCACATCCACATCTGCCCGTGGCATATGAAGTCCTTGCGCCATTTAAGCGCTCGTGAGTCTCCCCAACGCCCGACCCGACGAACTCCAACTCGTCTGTCTCACTCGCTCCGCTGCCAACTAAAGAGACTAGCGTGATATCGGAGGGGGGCGTCATCCGTCGGAAATTGTCTATCATCCTCACGCGCCAGCGAGAACCACAGCACAAGCACACGCACCTCAGAGAACAACCCCAGTCGATATCGAGCATCGGCTCGTCGTGCGCACACTCCCCAACATCACAATTGCTACAATCGAACAGCCAGCGCACTCTACAGGCGGCCGTCGCGGCGACGGGGACTAGCAGCAATACGTCTTCGTCGTTTGTCGATGCTGGTGCTGCAGTTCCGATTGACGATCCGGGTGCATTGTGTGTGACGGTGCCGGATACGGATACTGCTGCGCCGAAGAAGAGGAATCGGATGATGACGATGACAGGCGTGGGCGTGCGGAGTCGTCTAAGGCATCGAGTGGCGGGAACTGCGCCATCCAGTGAAAGTGGGAGGAAATAACGCCCGATTTTTCTTTCTTTGGTCTTGCCTTTGGTCTTGCTCGCTACCTGTCCACCTCTCCCCAAAATTTCTTGACCTCCCCTTAGCCTGTACTGTATGTGCGTGTACACGTGTACCTGGACTGGATCTCTGCGGGTTTACGTTTGAACTTGCTCGTTGTACTATGTACTCTCTCATCTTGTACTTCTACCTTCAATCTCTCTTCTCTTCGTTCTCACCATTCCTCATCCCTCATTTTTCATTTTCATACCTCTTCCCATCCACCCCCATCCACGTTCGCATCAAAAGTTAATACCTTAGCGGACATCTCCTAGCATTCGAATTTACTCATGACCTTTTCTTTCGGCTACCTATCACCTTACCTACCTACCTACCTCCGCCAACCACCTATCGTATACTCCTTACAATCCGACGGCTTCGTCCACATACACGGGCAATAAAAATATATTTATCGCTACCTCATTTAAATCTTGCACCACTTGGCCACTTTGCTTCTGTTAATCGATCCGATCTTGGTGAGGAATTGTGGGACCCAAGCATCGGACGAACAGACTCGGCTTCGGACGCCACGCTCGAGGTCAGCTGGCGATAAAGACCCAGGTAACGCCTCATCGCATTGTCCACGAGGCTCAAATGTGGGCGTAACCTGCCAAACCTTATGACAAAGCTTCTCTTCTGATAGTACCACTTCTCACCCGTGCCCGTGCTGTGCTGCCAGATTCACACCTTCGCCCACTTCTCGCTCGTACAGCCAGTATGCCACGCTCAGACCCAGACCCTCTCCCTGCTGCTGTTGCCATGCCTGAGCCTGAGACAACTCCCGCTGCTTCAAGCTCTTCTACTCTAGATGACATCATGAAAGATTTGCGGGAACAGTATGAGAAAAACGAAAGCCTTCGTCCGTTTATGAAAAAACTGGAGGGCAAAACCACCGCCGCCGAAATTTCCGCTGTCTTTCGTGGTCAGGTTAAAGAGTACAACTCTGCGCCTTACGATAAATTGATGAACTCGCTGAACCCCGTCATCAACGTCCTCTGTGCGTCTTCCTCCGTGATTGGCGCGGGCGTTGGACTGGTAAATGCCATTCGTATGTTCTTCCTACGATGATCCAACCTCTGATATTATGTTTCTAGGTGTTCTCACCCGCGAGTGTCATTTTCGCTGGTGCTGACGCCCTCCTTTCGGTAGCTATCGTTCTGGATCGCCCTCACTCGGACTTATCTGATGTCGCATCCACCCAGGCGGCAAACGGCGTTATCGCAAGCTACAATGCGCTCATCCTGGTCTTCGAGCGCATTGGGAACTTCTTCCATCGGCTCGAGAAAAATACCGAAAAGCCGACGATGGAGGCGATCAAGGACGTCATCGTAGATACAATGGCCGAAGTGCTCAAGATCTTTGCGTTTATGACGAAGGAGGTAAAGCTGGGACGAACGAGTGAGTCGATCCCTGATAAGACGTTTCCCGTCGCTGACAGCAATTCAGTGCGGTTTCTCAAGAACTTTGCCAGGGATTTAATCGGAAAGGCCGTTATTCAGGACGCCCTGAGTAAACTGGATAGATTGACACAGGAGGGAGTCAACAGGGTGATCGAGCATGTCTCGAATACCACGGACCGCATCGAGAGCAATGTAGGCGCTGCCCTCGGGGAATTGAGGGTCGTCCACCGGGAATTAGGGCCCATCAGCCAAAACATCGACTGGCTTGTTAAGGGTGCGTTCAGCGCGTTAGCTGCTCACAATTCCATCGCAAACCGACATACGACTAGACGGCCAGGAAAGGAAAACACGTGAGGACGAAGAGAAAGGTTCGTGGTTCTTTAGTCCCGCTTCTCTTGGTTTCTGAGACTGTAGCGCTATATTTTCAGAGCGCCAGAAGATCGAGGACAAGGAAAGGAAAGCCCGTGAGGAAGAAGAGAAGCGTTCGTGGTTCTTTAGTCCTCCCTTTTTCTCGGTTGAGACTGAGGTGCTCTGATTGCAGGGATCAAGGAGATTGAGGATGGCCGAAGAAAGGTGCGGGAGGACAAAAGGTGGCTATCTCCGCCGGATCCGTCCACCAATCAGAATAAAAATATCGCATCTCAAGATCAACGTGAAGAGTCGGCGACGTGGATCTTCGAGGAAAATATATTCATGGAATGGAACTTATGGGGGTCCAAGTCAACCACATCCTTGCTGTGGATCCACGGCAAACGTGCGTCCTTCTGTTCCTTCATATCATCTCAGACCATGATCCATTTGAACCATCTTAGCGGGCTCGGGAAAGAGCGTCCTTTGGTTCGTTATTGTCTCTTGGGTTTTACTTTGAGGAACTTACACCACCAAGTAGCTCCGCAATTATCGAAGACATAACGGCGTTGCAGCGGGACGGACTAGCTACCATGGCCTATTTTTATTTCGTATTCAACGATTCAAATAAGCAAAGCCTCGACAACGCACTTCGTTCCCTTCTCACACAGCTCTCCGCTTCTTCCGACAGTTATTGCGACATTCTTTCTCGCGTCTACAAGGATCACACTGATGGCACATATCGACCCAACACCAAAAAGATGTCCGAATGTCTTAAAGAGATGCTCAAACTACCCAACCAACGCCCGGTCTACATCATCTTAGATGCGTTAGACGAATGTCCCAATACCTCTGGAGTCCCACCCTTCCGCAAGGAAGTCCTTGATCTCTTGAAGGAACTTGTCGACCTCCGGCTTTCACATCTTCATATATGTGTGACGAGTCGTCGAGATGGCGACATAGAGGCTGCACTCACCCGCCTAACGTTCCACTCTATCTCGATTCAAGACCAAGATGGACTGAAAAAGGATATTGAAGACTATATCAAGTCTGTTGTCTATGCGGAGTCAGATATGGCGATGGGAGGATGGAACGACCAGGATAGAGGACTGGTCGTTAATAAGCTCACAGATAAAGCCAATGGAATGTAAGAGCGTGTAACGATGTTGATGATACTTACTAATTATCTGACAGGTTCCAATGGGTTTTCTGTCAGCTGGAAGTGTTGCAAGATTGCGATCGAGAAGTTATCTCGCAAACCCTTAACGAATTGCCGGATTCCCTGGACGGGACATATGAGCGCGTGTTGAAGGAGATCGGAAAGGCGAATCAGCGACACCGACTCGGAGACCGTCCTCTTCGTTTCCTGCAATGTCTTGCCATGGCGATTCGGCCCCTGCGCGTCGAGGAGATGACTGAAATACTTGCGCTTGACTTTGGTGGGGCCGAAGGAGCGATACCAAAGATGACCAAGGGCTCGCAGTCGGAGGATCGGCTACCAAGGGTGCTATCTACGTGTTCGAGCTTGGTTGAAATCGTCGACAACGGTGATTCCCGCGTCATCCAGTTTTCGCATTTTTCCGTCAAGGAGTTCCTGACTTCCGATCGCCTTGCCATTTCCCAACTTGAAGGGAACATTTCGCGGTTTCATATCAAGGAAGAACTTGCACATACAACTCTCGCCCAGGCTTGCTTAGGGTTTCTACTCCATATGGGCGACAGTTCAAACTTGAAGATGAAGAGTTACGCCAGTCGGTATTGGGTAAAACATGCGCAGTTCGAAAAGGTGTCGTCACGGATAGAAGTCGGGATACGGCGTCTTATTGACCCAGCCGAACCATATTTGTCTGCGTGGTTACAATTGCACGACTTCGACGATCCCTGGACCGAGTTTGGAGATTCCGCGGATCCTCATCGTGGGTCCCTACTGTATTACGCTTCGTTGTGCGGGTTTTGCGACCTGGCAGCGCATATCATCGACGAGCATCCGGAGCAAGTAAATGCGAGAGGTGGTCGTAATCACAGTCCACTGGCGGCGGCATTGTACAAGACACACTTTGACGTGGCAAAGCTATTGCGTCAGCATGGCGCAGACATGGATGTTACTGGCCTTAATAATCGAACTCTACTACAAGCTGCATCGGTGTGCGGACGTAGCGATGTCGCGCGGTGGCTGCTCGACCAAGGTGCGGTTACGAATTCGCAACTAAGCGATCACCAGACTCTAATTTATTTACGCACAGCGAATGGACATCCAGAGGTTGTTCGGACGTTACTCGATCATGGCCGCGTACGCATTAAGGATGCGGATGGCGCAGGCGATTCTCCGTTGCGCCTGGCGACGGAGTACAGACAGGTGGAGATCGTGCGCTTGCTGCTTAATCGTGGCGCGAATGCAAATCCCGACCCTGAGGGCAAATATGGAAGGTCCCTGTTGTACCTGGCGACGGAAGGGTGGCTTACTTTGTGGTTGACTGAGCAGTCAACAGAGCGGTCAGCTCAGATCGCACGCCTTCTGCTCGACCACGGTGCGCGTCCGGAGGTGATAGGAATATCTCAACTCGAGGAGGCATTGAGGATGGGAAAGTATGAACATGTGCGGCTTTTGATAGAGCTCGGGTGTACGAGTCCGAGTCGATGATGAAATATAGGTTTCAAGTAGAAGTACATCACATCGCTGTAATAGGATGGACATTCCCTTCTACGGCGTATTCGTACATTTTGGAATAGACGCATATTTGGTGACTGTATTTGACGTCGCAAACGATATGACGAAAGCGCTCACCGTGACTGCGTGAGCTAATGACGTTTTCTCTTTTAGTGCAGCCTGTTTTTTCTACCAGCGATCTGGGTCCATGAGCTGTAAAACGGGACAAAAATGGATTTAAAAGAAAAGGAAAAAACAAACAAACCGATGGTCGACGATACTACAGGGGACAGATGATAGCATGTAGACGTAGTTCAAGTTCGGAGTCGAGAGTCGTCGCTAGATTCTCTCTCCGGCAACGGCAGGGCGAGCATGGTGAAAGCCCACGTTCTAGAAGACGTCGACGGTCAACAAGGCTATATCGAGACAGCGGACCAAGTTCTACCTCGCCGCTTAGCGACTGGTATGACGTCGTCAGCGGTGTCCCGCGCCTTGATAGTGTCCCAACCAGTTCCGCCAGCCATCCAACCATCAGGTGCATGACAGGCTGTCATGCACCTGATGGTGGGGCTGCTGTGCCTCAGGCACAGCAGCCCCACCACCATCAACATTGGTGAGACCGACGACGACGTGCGTGCTACGGGCGGCGACCTCTTCTCGTGTCAGGGCCACCTAGTGCCAAAAGTGGCTCTTCAAGAGACCCGCGCGACGATATCGGTGGTCTGGTGCGCATCGCCCCGCAATCTCGAACACATGGACAGAGTTTTGTATGCGAAAGGGACCCACCTGTATAAAACCGCTCGCGCTCCACTACTGACTCGACAGCTGCCTCCTCTACTGCTCCGTTCGCACCGCCAGCGTCCGGGTTGTTTGGCGGAAGCGATGAAGGTAGCAACGCGATGACTCCCGCACATTAGTAGGCTGCATTCGTCGGCCTCAGGATGGTCGTCGGTAAGTTCCGCCAATGTTCAACCTCGCACTGGGCTCGAGCCGGAGGGACGTCGATATGATGGTAATACCCCATAGATTTTTTTTCTGTCCTAAGTAGTGTGCACGATAGTTGGGCACAGAAAGTATGTGGCATGCTACTACTAATGGGTAACTTCGAACTCCACCAATTTTCCCGAAGCCGTGGCCTAAATGGTGGACTAGCTCAATCCATCGAAAGTCATGTGCGACGGCTCCCCGCTCTGCTTAAGACTCAAATTGACCACGCCCAAGCCTTCCAAGCAATCGCTTTCAGGCCGAGCCAGGCTGGGAAGTCATTACGTGTGAAAGCATCAATGACACCATATCCTTATTCAACGCGGCAGCCGTCTTCTCAATGAGCTCGTCGCAGCAACTACCTTGCCTGTGCATATCTGCCGAAGATCATCAGCGTGTAACACTGCCATTTGACTCTGAACTCACTTTTTAATCGTACGTATCTAACGTCATCGCCAAGGGGACGAAGGTAGTTATCTTGAAATAGTTTCTCTGCCACATCAGATACATCGCTATCCGGGTATTTATCTGGATCATCGAGCATATCCATTTCGGCATTGAACAAGAACTGGTCATATTTGGTGAACACGGCAATGACGGGAACTTCAAAGCGATGCGTTAAATACAGCCATGAATGCTCGTAACAACATACCATTCGGATCAGGACATATTTTGTCGTAATGTTTCAGATCTTGCCGTGGTCGGCGTCCGTCCATCGGGACGCAGAACCTCAAATATGATCGTTAGTTGTCGTGATCGTGAACATTTGAGCATGCAAACCATATTGCATGTAATCTGTCTTGCAGCCGCCTTTCTCCACACTTGCGTCGAATAAATTCTCGCAAAATCTCAAGTTCCTTTGCGCTACCTCGTCCAGTTCTAGGAGAGTCGTGAAAAACGTAACCCATCATATTGGAGAACACAAGCTCGTCGTTGATGTCATGCTGGCCTCGCTGGCTCCCATGTTCAGAGGCAAGCGAAAAGAAGCACTTTTGTCACTAACATCGACGGATGGGTCAAGTGTAACCTGGTAGGCGGTGAAGTCAGACTCGCAGGCAAAATGTTGGGTCACGTACCTCGTCATTTCCCCGGTAAATAGTGGTGCTCTTCGTTGTATCACAGACTCGTTGTAGGACAGATGTTTTTCCTGCATTTGCCCTTCCTATAATAAGGACTCGGAACTGAATATCTGGAATTCGACGTCGGCGGTGTTGGGTGTCCATTGGAGCGACGGTTGTGTTGACCGATCGATGGTTCACACGATCGAGTTGTTCACCTTCCTTATTCGTCGAATACAATCCCAACTGTAGCACCCCAAGTCGGTCGAACAAATGGGTGCCTTTTCCCTCAGATTTCTCCGTCTACGCTCATTCATCTCACTTTCAAACTGGATTCCATAATATTACGTGTCTTTGCTCGTCTCCCCCCAGAGCACACCCACCTGTGGTGCACAGGACCTCCCGCCATGCCCACCACCTCCCCGTTCAATCCCTTGACGTTGTGCGTCCGTTCCACTTCAATCACTCTTACGCATCCAGCTCTCCAGTCGAAACGATAAGATTTTATACGAAAGGCTGCCTGCTCAACAGTAACGACATTATCGTGGCCGGATCATTAGCAGCCTCTCAACAAACGATGGAACTACATCCCCACGTTACAACCCTTTCACCCACGCGCGTGCGCATGCAGAGCAAGCGAGGTAGGCCAATACCTCACACAACGTACAAGCGATCCGAGTGCCGCTTGTCTGGCCGATCTACGAGCCCTTGGACAAGACCCCAGGTGCGCTCCTACGAACGGCATCTGGCACGTGAACAAGACGGAAATCGAGACGTCATTCAGCGTGCGCCCACTCTCCACCTTCTCCCCCCTCTTTCCTCTGACAGGATGTGTCTATGACAGAGCTTCGCGAAGATTTGCCAGGCCGATCCGGAGCAGCTCACGCGCCTCCCGGGGTTTGGCCTGAAGCCGTCGCTAGGCTGACGGGCACACTCGAGCGTTCCTTCCACAGGGGAGCGGTGAGCGACGCGCTGCCAGCGCTATCGGACGCGGAAAGGTGCTGTGGATCGCGCAATCAACTTGAACATCGGACATATGGTTGCCGTGAAGCGGATCGGATCGGAAGGGCGTCAAGGAAGAGGAAATTGTGCAGCTGATGCAGGAGGTCGACTTGGTCAAGTGGTCGTCGCATCCTGGCATCGCCAAGTACGAAGGGAGGGCTCGGGACGAGAATATTTAAAGGTACGCCGAGAACGGTACCCTTAGGCAGACTCTCAAGGCGTTCGGAAAACTGAACGCCAAACTAGGGATGATCTATGTGTTCACGACCCTCGAGGGGTTGGATTACCTGTATCGGAGTGACGTCGTGGGCTGGGACATTAAGGAGTGACGAAGCCCGGGAACGTGAAGCAATGGGGTTTCATTCAACTCATGTGATATGGGGTACGAGATCAAGGACGTCGCAGGCACGCCGAACTGGATGGCCCCGGTCGTCCGCCATGTTGGGATATTGGGAGCGCCATGACAGGTGAACTGGACTGGTGTTACTCTCAGTTGTTCCGCAGTCGCTGACACGAAATATAACGCGCAGTGATGTTCCAGATAGTCGAAGACGAGTGCCCGTCGACTCCCGAACGCTTCTCTGGTCCGCTTGTCGCGTTCCACAACGAATACTTTCCTAAGGACCCGGAGATGCAACCGAGCGTGGAGAAGCTGTTTGAGCATGAGTGGCTGAAGAACTATTGGAGCTTGAGCAAGGTAGGTCTGAGGCGAGCTGGCTGTGGCTAAAGAAAGGCTAACTTTGCGGACTCTGCAAAGGACTTGCGACTGCTAGATAGCATACCTTTCCACTCGCCGATGCAGCCCTTCAAAAAACGGAATCGCACGACACTTAATAGCGAAACTCGAGCTGGATTCTCTGGCCCCCCAATACGCATCTACCTATCACGGGCAGCCCATCGCCAGTCCTTCCCTAAGTCCTGCAAACCGATTCTGACCTGTTGAAATACGCGACCATACCTTTGTCAAGACAACCCTTAGCAAACGTACTTTACCCCTCACCAAACTTGACATGAGAACCGATCGTTTCTGTCACCGTCAACTGTCGCGTATGCATGGAACCAGCGAAAGATGGTGCGGTACTACAGTATGTTCGCACTGCAGCCTCATCGCACACTCCAAGTGCGCCGGGCGCGCAGCGCTAACTTACGACCTTTGCTCGAAACTGCTCTAGCACGCGCATTTTGCGCAGCGCGGCAGCAATCCCGCTGAACTCTTTACACACTTGCCGAACAGCCATCATACCTCTCCCCATCCACCCCAATCCACATTCGTATCAAAAGTTAATACCTTACCGGGAATCTCCTAACATTCGAATTTACTCATGATCTTTTCTTTCGGCTAGTACCTATCAGCTTACCTACTACCTCCGCCGACCACCTATCGTATACTCCTTACAATCCGACAGCTTCGTCCACATACACGGGTAATAAAACATCTACCTCATTTAAATTTGCACCACTTTGCTTTTGTTGTTAACCGATCCGATCTTGGTGAGGAATTGAGGGACTATATATGGTCCCGGCATAGACCCGGAGGGACCCAATAGGATGATGCGACGTCTTTCTGGTTGGCCGCTCACGCTACGGCAACCCAGTGCATTTAAACGACGACGATTGGATCTGCCAGAGGTCGCAATGTGTACCCATTTCCCAGTGGCGCCACCCTCGGGCCCACTGGCAGGTGACGCCTTATCGTATTATCCACGAGGCTCGAATGTGGGCGTAACCTGCCAAACCTTATGGCAAACGCTTCTCTTCTGATGGTCCCATTTCTCACCCGTGCCCTCACACGTTCGCCTACTTCTTGCTCGTACTATCAGTAGGCTATCATACGCTCAGACCCCGACCCTCTCCTCGCTGCTGTTGCCATGTCTAAGAGATCTTCCACTGCTTCAAGCTCTTCTTCTCTAGATGACATCATTGAAGAATCCCTGAAAAAGTATGAAGAGGAGACGAACAAAAGCCTTCGTCCATTGATAGACGAGCTTGAGCTAGATGACAAATGCGATGATAAAATTCTCGCCCTCTTTCGTGCTCAAGTCAAAGAGTTCAAGGAATTTGCGTCTGGCGATAATAAATTGATGAAATCGCTGAAACCGATCGTCAAGGTCCTCTGTGCGTCTTCCTCTGTGATTGGCGCGGGCGTTGGACTGGTAAATCCCATTCGGATGTTCCTCCTACGACCCAGCCTCTGATATGATATTTCTAGGTATTCAAACCCGCGAGTGTCATTTTCGCTGGTGTCGACGTCCTCCTTTCGGTAGCTATCGTCCTGGATCACCCTCACTCGGACTGATCTGATACTGAATCAACACAGGCGGCAAAGGACGTTATTGCGAGCCACGAGGCGCTGATCGAGATCTTCGAGCGCATGGCCTACTTCTTCAATCGACTTGAGGAATATACCGGCATGCCGAACGTCATGGCGGCGCTCAAGGGCGTCATCGTAGAGATAATGACCGAAGTGCTTAAGATCTTTGGGATCATGACGAAGGAGATAAAGCGGGGACGAGCGAGTAAGTAGATCCCTGATAGCACGCTTCCCGTCGCTGACAGTGATTCAGGGAGACTTCTCAAGGAATTTTTGAAGAAATTAATTGGAAGCGACGTTATCCAGGACGCCCTGAACAGGCTGGGCGACTTGACGCATGAGGAAGTCAACACGGTGATTGTTCAGATCCTGAAGTCCACGCACCGTATCGAGGGCGGAGTAGATGCTGCCCGTGCGGAATTAAAGGTCGTCGGTGACAACGTTGTCCGGGTTATGAAGGGTACGTTCAGTACGTCAGCTGCTCACAATGCCATCTCAAACACACATTCGATTAGATGGAAAGGATAGGGAAGCCCATGAGGACGAAAAGAAGCGTTCGTGGTTCTTTGATCCCGCTTCTCTTGGTTGTTGAGACAGTAGTGCTATGATTTCAGAGCGCCAGATGATTGAGGCGGGCCGAAGACGTGTGCGGGAGGACAAAAAGTGGTTGTCTCCACCGGATCCATCCACTAATCAAAGTCAAAATGTCGCATTTCACGCCTCTCATGCTCGACGTACTAAAGGGACTGGCCGTATGGCGAAGTGGTTCTTCGAGGGAAATATATCCACGGAATGGAAGAAGCCCAAGTCATCCACACCCTTGTTGTGGATCCACGGCAAACGTGCGTCCCTCTGTTCCTTCATATCATCGCCGAGACCTTGATCCCTTCGAAATATCTTAGTGGGCTCGGGGAAGAGCGTCCTTTGGTTCGTTATCATTTATCGGGCTCAACCTTAAGGAACTTACACCGCCAACTAGCTCCGCAATTATCAAAGACATAATGGCGTTGCAGCAGGACGGACTGGCTACCATGGCCTATTTCTATTTCGATTTCAAGGACACAAATAAGCAAAGCCTCCACAAAGCGCTTCTTTCCCTTCTTACACATCTCTCCGCTTCTTCCGATAGTTATTGCGACATTCTTTCCCACGTCTACAAGGAACACAATAATGGCGCATATCAACCCGACACCGAAAGGATGGTTGAATGCCTTAAAGAGATGCTCAGACTACCCAACCAACGCCCGGTCTACATCATCTTGGATGCGCTAGACGAATGTCCCAAAACGTCTGGAGTCCCTCCCGCCCGCCAAGAAGTCCTTGATCTATTGGAGGACCTTGTCAACCTCCGGCTGTCAAATCTTCATATATGTGCGACGAGTCGTCGAGAGAGCGACATCGAGACGGCACTCCAGCGCCTACGGTTCCACTCTATCTCCATTCACGACCAATCTGGGCAAAACAAGGATATTGAAGACTATATCAGGTCTGTCGTCTATGCGGAGTCGGACACGGCGATGGGGGGATGGAGCGAGGAGGATAGAGAACTGGTCATTAAGACGCTCACAGAAAGAGCCGACGGAATGTAAGAGCATGTAATGATGCTGATGACACGTACTGAGTATTTGACAGGTGCCAATGGGTTTTCTGTCAGCTGCAAGTGTTGCAACATTGCGATCCAGAAAGTATCTCGCAAACCCTAGACGAATTGCCGGATTCTCTGGACGGGACGTACGAGCGCGTGTTGAAGGAGATTGGGAAGGCAAGTCGGCGACTCCAAGACCTTGCTCTTCGTCTCTTGCAATGCCTTACCGTGGCGATCCGGCCCCTGCGTGTCGAGGAGCTGACTGAAATACTTGCGCTTAACTTTGATGAGGCCGAAGGAGCGATACCGAAGGTGACCTCAGGCCCACGGTCGGAGAATCAGCTACGAATGGTGCTATCTACGTGCTCAAGCTTTGTCACACTCGTCGACAACGGTCATCCCCGCGTCATTCAGTTTTCGCATTTTTCCGTCAAGGAATTCTTGACGTGCGGTCGCCTTACCATGTCCCAAGGGTGCATTTCCTTGTTTCACATCGAGGAAGAGCTTGCACATACGACTCTCGCCCAGGCCTGCCTGGGGACTCTACTCCATTTAGGCGGCAGCTTAAAGCTGAAGAGATACGCCGGACAGCACTGGGTGGAACATGCGCGATTCGAAAAGGTCTCGTCAAGGATAGAAGACGGGATACGGCGTCTTTTTGAATCACCATATTTGGCTACGCTGCTCCAATTAGACGACTTCGACGATTGCTGGACCGAGTTTGGAGATTCCGCGGCTCCTCGTCGTGGATCACCACTGTATTACGCTTCGTTGTGCGGGTTTCGTGACCTGGCAGCGCACATCATCGACGAGCATCCGGGGCAAGTAAATGCGAGAGGTGGTCGTAATCACAGTCCACTGGCGGCGGCATTGTACAAGAAGCACTTTGACGTGGCAAAGCTTTTACGTCAGCACGGTGCAAAAGTGGATGTTACCGGTTATGGTAATCGAACTCCGCTACGTGCTGCATCGGTGGGCGGACGAAGCGATATTGCGAGGTGGCTACTCGACTACGGCGCAGATCCGAATTCGCAGCAAGACGACCACCGGGCTCCAATTTATTTAGCCACAGCGAATGGACACTTAGAGGTGGTTCGGACGTTACTGAAGTACAAAGTACGCATCGACGCTGCGGACAAGGATGGAAGGACCTCGTTGCACTTAGCGTCATCCTCGAGGGAAACCGAGATTGTGCGCCTGCTGCTTGACCACGGCGCGAATGCAAATGCCGAGGACAAGGACGGAAGGACCCCGCTATACCTAACGTGGGCACCTCAAGTCGCGCGCCTGCTGCTTGACAAAGGTGCGAGTGCAGACTTGAAGAATGAGGAAGGAAGGACTGTACTCCAGGTGTTATTAAGAATGGGAAAGTTTGGGATCGTACAGACGATGTTAGACCATGGTGCGCAGATATAGAACTATTGGATTTGAGCCAGGCTGTTGTGACAAGATAGTTGTTGGATATTCGTATGCACATATTACTTCGAATAGAGGCATATTATCACGCGTCGTAGCGATCCACGATACCTTTTTTTTTTTGATTAGTTTGTATCCCGCGTACAATCGGAGCCTGACAGACATACTAGATAACGATGACGAAATGGCGGCCCGCGGGTTTGCTCCGGGCCAGCACGTCACGCTAGTGTCGTGAGAAAATGTTGTTAGGCTTGAGGCGCTCTCGCTCCTGTGTATACTATCAACTGGACTGCATAGTGACGGGCTGAAGCACGCAGTGCCTCTTGATAAGGGATGGTGCTCCCGAGGTAAACGAGTCTATGAGGGTTGGGAAGTCGTTGGAACACACTGGCCTCATCACCGATCCCTCCGAAATTACTGGGCAGACAAATATTTTAGTTCTTTGAACCGGTTGAAAATTGGCTGGACGAGAAGCGCCGAAAGAGGAGCGAGGAGATCCAATCGGTTACACATTCACAGACCACTGGCAGAGCACGGTTATTCTCACACGAACAAGCCGTTCTTTACGGTCCTTGCGACATCCAGAGTACAGCAATATCTACTTCAACGAATAGCCCTGGCTGATTGTCCGCGCTGATCCCGACTACTCTTCTGAGTTGCTTCTGAGAAGAGCTTTCGAGAGTTTTAAAACCAGAGGCGGCCCGGCCTCGCTCTTGTCTCCATCTCCTCCTTCGGTCATCCTTCCTTCCTTCAGACCACCAACACTGTGGGCAACCCGAATAATGCCGCAACCACCTCACCTAAACCCAACACGTGCCAAAATTCAGGCTGAAAAGGCTCCTCACCACGTCTCTGCGCCGTCCTGCCTCTAGCGCAGGGGAGCGGGAGACTTGGGCCCGGTGTTGGTTCGTTCGGCGACTCCCCAAAGCGAGAGATGATATCTGTTGAGCTCAAGCTGTCTCAGTGTTTGCACTGCGCTGACATCTCTGGTCTCATTGCCAGCGCTACTTTCTGCTCTTCCTGCCACCTGATGGCTATCATCAGGAGCAAAGTAGGTTTTTCCTGATGATGCCGCTTCTGGCGGTCTCGACGGAAACAGCAAGACGAGCATGGGTGAATTCTCATGTTCTAGAAGACGTCGACGGCCAACAAGCCCATGTCGAGACAGTGGACCAGGTTCTACCTCGTCGCTTACAAGTTGAAACGGCTTGTATCACGTCGGTGGCGGTGTCCCGTGCCTCGATAGTCCCGACCGGCCGTCCAAGAGCCACAGGTATGACATGGACAGCAGCCCCACCACCACCGACATTGGAGAGACAGACGACGACGTATATGATGGCGACGGCGGCGATATCTTCTCATGTCAGTGTCACCTGATATTCAAAAGTTAGTCGATCCTGAATTGGCTCTTCGAGAGACTCGCACGATGATGGCGGTGGTCGAAGCCCTGTGATCTCGAACGCGTGAGCCGTTTCTGTGGCAGCGACGAGGATAGCAATGTAATGGCCACCACGCGTCAGCAGGTTGCGCAGGCTGGTCTTCGAATAATAGTTCAACCTCGCGCTGGGCTCACTCGCGCTGGTAGGACGTCGACGTGATAAGTAATACAATTTATTTTTGGTTTCCACTATAGTTGGTGATAGGCATAGACCTGGGGTATTGGCATGTTACTACTGAGTAACTTGAGCCTCCTGTTCCCACCATATTTCCAAGCATGACCTGAGAGCTGAATTAGTCCAATTCGTCAAAGGTGTGGGTGAATTCACCACTCAGTTCAGGCCCCAAATCTACCAAGCCTAGCCTCCCAAACAAATCCCTTTCAGGACGAGTCGGGTCGGGCAGTTACTTGGAAGTGTGAAAGCATCAATGACACAATATCCTCATTCAAGGCTGCAGCCGTCTTCTCAATAAGCTCGTTGCAGTGACTACCTCTTATGTGCATTTCTGCCGAAGAACATCAGCATGTGACACTGCCATTTGACTCTGAACCCACTTGATAATCGCACGTATCTAGCGTCATCGCCGATGGGATGAAGGTAGTGATCTTGAAATATTCTCTCCGCCACATCACATGCATTGCTATCCGGGTATTTATCTGGGTGATCCGACATATCCATTTCGACATTGAACGAGAACTGGTCAAATTTGGTAAACACAGCGATGACAGGAACTTCAAAGTGATACATTAAATACGGTCATGAACGCATGAATGTCCGCAACAACGTACCATTCGGGTCGGGACATATACGATCGTAATATTTCAGGTCGAGCCCTGGTCGGTGTCCGTCCATCGGGACGAAGTACCTCGAATATGATCGTCAGTTTTTGTAATCGAACACTTGAGCATGCGAACCATATTGCATGTAATCTGTCTTGCAGTTGCGTTTCTTCACACTTGCGTTGAATAAATTCCTGCAAAATCCGAAGCTCCTCCGTACTACCCGCTTGAATTCCGCGAGAGTCGTGAAAGACGTAACCAAAATTGGAGAGCACAAATTCATCGTCAATTCTGTGCTCGCCTCGCTGGCCCCATTTTCAGAGGCAAGCGAAGAGAGGTACTATTGTCACTAACATTGATGGACGGGTCA
Source organism: Lactarius quietus (assembly GCA_015025155.1). Classification (NCBI taxonomy): domain Eukaryota; kingdom Fungi; phylum Basidiomycota; class Agaricomycetes; order Russulales; family Russulaceae; genus Lactarius; species Lactarius quietus. The sequence goes on along the minus strand of WITN01000335.1, from coordinate 3,981 downwards.
ATTTCAAGTTTAACCTGGTCGGCGGTGAGATCGAACTCACACACAATAATGTTGGACCACACACCTCCTCATTTCCCCGGTAGATAGAAAGGGTGCTCTCCGTTGCGTCACAGATACTTTGTAAGATGGTTGTTTTTCCTGCATCTGCCCTTCCTATCATAAGGACTCGGAAGCGTATCTCTGGAATTCGATGGCGGGGTTGTTGGATGTCCGTCGGAGCAACGGTATTCGAAGTTGTCGACTGATCCTCGGCCGGAAGCACCAATCTCACAATATCCTTATTAAAGGCAGCAGCCGTCTTCTCAATGAGCTCGTCGCAGCGACTACCTTGCATGTGCATATCTGCCGAAGATAATCAGCATGTAACACTGCCATTTAACTCTGAACTCACTTTCTAATCGCACGTATCTAACGCCATCTCCAAGGGGATGAAGATAGTGATCTTGAAATAGTTTCTCCACCACATCAGATACATCGCTATCCGGGTATTTATCTGGATCATCGAACATATCCATTTCGACATTGAACGAGAACTGCTCAAATTTGGTAAACACGGCGATGATGGGAACTTCAAAGTGATAGATTAAACACAGTCATATATGCCCTTAACAACATACCATTCGGGTCGGGACATATTTGTAGTAAAATTCCAGATCTAGCCCTGGTCGGCGTCCGTCCATCGGGACGCAGTACCTCGAATATGATCGTCAGTTTTCGTAATCGAACACTTGAGCATGCGAACCATATTGCATGTAATCTGTCTTGCAGTCGCGTTTCTTCACACTTGCGTCGAATAAATTCCTCCACAATCTCGAGTTCATCTCTGCTACTGGGTTCAATTCCGACAGAGTCGTGAAAAACGTAATTCATCATATTCGAGAACACAAGCTCGTCGTTGATGTCGTGCTGGCCTCGCTGGTTCCCATGTTCAGAGGCAAGCGAAAAGAAGCACTATCGCCACTAACATTTACGGACGGGTCAAGAGTAACCTGGTCAGCGGTGAGGTCAGACTCGCAGACAAAAAGGTTGTCAGGACCACGAACTTCTTCATTTCCCCGGTAAACAATGGTGCTGTTCGTTGTGTCACAGACTCTTTGTAGGACAGATGTTTTTCCTGCGTTGGACCTTCCTATAATAAGGACTCGGAACCGTTTCTCTCGCCGGGGTTGTTGGGTGTCCATTGGAGCAACGGTGTTTGGAGTTGTTGACCGATCCTCGATCGATGGGCTTACACGATCGAGATAGTAGTTCACCTTCCTTATTTATCATACATCGATCGACGTCCTTTTTAGGCAACCCGAATGCCTCAAATACAATCCCAATGTTCCAAGCCTGGATAGCACGTCAAGTCGATCGAGCGGCCGGTGTGCATTTCCCTTAGAGCTCTCCGTTCCTGCGCATGCATCCCACCTTCAGACTGGATTCTGCATCATCAGGTGGCTTCGTTGCATTGCTTGACATGTCGTCGTCTCATTCACAGAGTACACCCACCGGCGGTGCATTACCGTGCATAGAGCGTCCCGCCATGCTTAACGCCTCCGTGTTCAATTTCTTGACATTGTGCATCTGTTCCACTTCAATCACTCTTACTCATCCGGCTCAACAGTCGAAACAACAAGATCTCATTCGAATGCATGCCTGCTCAATAGCAACAACATCATCGTGGCCGGATCATTAACAGCTTCTCACCAAACGATGGAACCACATTCCCACATTACAACCCTTTCACACACGCGTGTGCGCACCCAGAGTGAGGCAGGCCAATGCCTCAAAACGTACAAGTGATCCGAGTGCCGCCTGAATGGCCGATCTACGAGCCCTTGGACAAGACCCCAGGTACGCTCCTACGAACAGCGCTCACGAGCATCCGGCATGTGAAGAAGACGGAAATCGAGACGTCATTCAGCGTGCGCCCCACTCCTCACCTTCTCACCTCTCTTTCCTCTGACAGGATGTGTCGATGATATAGCTTTGAGAAGATTGCGCAGGCCGATGCGGCACAGCTCGCCGCCTCCCCGGAATTGGCCCGAAAATGGTCACTTGGCTGAAGGACGCGTTCAAGCGACGCTTCCGCGCGGGCACGGTGAGCGAAGCGCTACCAACCATATCGGATGCGGACAGTTTGGTGCTGTGGATCGTGCAATGAACTTAAACCTCGAGCAGATGGTCGCCGTAAAGCGGATCGGACCGGAAGGGCCTCAAGAAGGAGGAATTTGATTAGCTTAAACCAGAGGTAGGCCTGGTCAAATGGTTGTCGCACCCCAGCATCGCCACGTACGCGGGGAGGGCTCGGGGCGAGAGTGCTTAAAGGTACGCCGAGAACGACCCCCTCAGGTAGACTCTCAGGGCGTTCGCAAAACTGAACGAGAAACTAGTGGAAATCTATGTGTTCACAATCCTAGAGGGGTTGGACTACCTGAATCGAGGTGACGTCGTGCATTGCGACATCAAGGCGACGACGAAGACCTGGAACATAAAGCAATGGCATCTCACTCGACTTATGCGATATGTATTTAGAGTTCAAGGACATCGCAGGCACGCCGAACTGGATGGCCCCGGTCGCCCGCCATGTGGGGATATTGGGAATGCCATGACAGGTGAACTGACTGGTGTTACGCTCAGTTGTTACGCAGTCGCTGATACGAAAGATAACGCATAGAGATGTTCCAGATAGTCGAAGAAGAGTGCCCGCCGCTTCCTGAACGCTTATCTGATCCACTTGTCGCGTTCTTCGAGGAATACTTCAAGGGCCGGGCGATGCAACCTGGCGCGGAGAAGCTGTTTTGAGCATGAGTGGCTGAAGGACCATTGTGACTTGAGCAAGGTAAACATAGGGCGAGCTGGTTGCGATAAATGAAAGGCTAACTTTGTGGACTCTGCAAAGGACTTGCGACTGCAAGATGGCATAGCATACCTTTCCAGTCGCCGACCTACAAAAAACGTAGTCGCACGATACCTGATAGCGAAGCTCGAGCTGGATTCTCCGGTCCCCCCAATATGCATCGATCTATCACGGGCAGCGCATCGCCAGTCCTTCCCGAAGACCCGCAAACTAATTTTGACCTGTTTGAAATACTCCGCGAATATACCTTTGTCAAGACAACCTTTAGCAGACATAAGTTTCCTGCTACCAACCTTGACATGAGAGCTGACTATCCATCACCCGCACGCGTCAGCGGGAACCGCAATGGGCACACGCGCACCTCTGAGAACGCACCCAGTCGATCTCGAATATCGGCTCGTCGTGGGCCAACTCGCCGCAGTCGCTGGCATCGCAATCGCCATAATCGAAATGCCTGCGCAATCTACAGGCGGCCGTTGCTGCGACGAGAACGACTAGCAGCACGTCTGGTGCCCCGCGCGTTGATCTGCCTGCCGCGACGTCTTCATCGTTTGTCGACGCTGTTGCTGTTGCTGTCGTTGCGATTGACGACCCAGGTGCGTCGTGTGTGACTGACGGATACTGCTGCGCCAAAGAAGACGAACCGGATGCTGGCGATGATGAGGTGCGGGCGTGTAGCCTCTGCCAATGCTTCGAATGGCGGGAACCCGCACCATCCCGTGAAAGAGGGAGGGAAGGAAAACGTTGTGTGCCGCTGCCTTTCGCTTGGGGATTGTGTGTTGTTTGGTCTTGCCTTTGGTCTTGCTCGCTTCCCTTCCCACCCACCTGCCCCACCCCCTAAAATTTCTTGTCCTCCCCCAAGCGAGTCCCCTTAACCCTGTACTGTATGTGGTAGCCGTAGCTCGTCGAATTGAATGAAAGAAAATATCATGAGTAAATTCTAATGTACGAGGTGCCCGTAAGGTATTGATTTCTGATGCGAAGACGTATGGAAATGGGTAGAGGATGAAGTAGAAGTAAACCCGCGGAGATCCGGTCCAGGTCGGTACTACACGTGCACACGTTATCACTTTACCTACCTACTACCTCCGCTGACCACCTATCGTATACTCCTTACAACCTGATTGCTTCATTCTCAT
>WITN01000334.1:0-88316 GCA_015025155.1 Lactarius quietus | reverse complement strand
GTTTTTTTTGTTTTCCTTTTGCATTCTCACTCTCCACCTGGATTGCATGGCACTGCACCTCTTGCAGTGCTGATGTGAATTGCTGCAAATCAGAGTTGTCAACAACATCAGCATCATCATCAGATGAATCCGAATTGGACAGGCCATTGCAAAGGCCATCAAGAGCCAAGCATCCAGCCTGAGTATCCATGTCCATGTCATGGACTTCAGATAAGTTTTCATTACATCTATAGGCACATCGGTTTGATTGTGGCTCTCTTCCAGTTGCCTGAGGGTGTCCTCAACGAGATCAGCTGCAACCAATGGTCATGATCACACCACAATCGACCTCAATTCCTCACAAAGGTCATACCCTCAAGCCCCCCCTGGTTAATCTGTTGTTTAATCTGTTGGGCAATTGCAAGCATTTGCATGTGCACCTTGTGGCTTCGTCTCTTAGGACCCATGCCCATTGCTTCAAGGGCTGGACTCGCTGATACAAAGTAGATCACATGACCACTTATATAAGTAGACAAATCCAAATGCATAATTTTTAACTAAGTGCTATTCAGCTTGCAAATGCAAGAAATACATTGTGTTAGAAAATCTCTTGTTGGGGTAACACAGACCTCAAAAACTTAATCTTTTTTAAAAATTTCTAGTACCTTTTGTAGCTACATATCTCTACTTTAAATGCTACTAGTTACATTCACTCATTATAAAATTTGCAGGTGCTGTTGCAAGTGCAAGATTTTTGAGAAGACTTGTCTAATCAGGGTTGGCTGTTCCTGGTGTCCCCTGCCTTAGAGTGAGAGGACACCAAAGAAATAATGGCCCAGGCCAGGTCGGCGCCCATTGATAGGCATGTGTTCTGGGACACAGAGTTGGAAAGGTTGAAGGCAGCTCAGCAGCAAGTTGACCAGCTCATCACCATGATTCAGAGTGGTGCACTGCCATGTCCAGCTAAAGTGTGCCTTGATAATTGAAGGCACTGACATTGCCATCCTAATCAGCATGATACAAACAGCAGGAATGAAGACAGGCAACACACATTGATTCAGCCCACTGAAGATGGACTTGGTGACTTGTTCAAAATGCTCTGGAAAGAGCTGGGAGTCCAAGATTGTGTTTTCACAGACATTAAAGTCCTCATCCCTGCAAAGAGCTGAGGTTAGCAAGGCTCACACTGACCAGTGAACATTTGTACTCAAGCTGAAGGCACTGTGCTTCCACCATGAGTGCCTTGTAAAACTCAAACTGCAGTTGAATGATGCTGGGCAGCTGGTGTCAAGTGCCTGATCATCATCAACTGGCAGCAACAGACATGGCCCAACATTGTCATCACCTTCTTGAGGGAGGCCTAGTTAGATGTGATGAGCTTAGTTGGCTCAATAGCCCTGAGTCAGTGTGTACACTCACTGATGAGAGTTGCTGCCTGTTGTCTTTATCCTGGCCTGTTGTCAAAAGCTGATGTGTGGCTGCATACTTGAGGTATGCCATCTAGTGATCTGCATCAACAATAACATCAGGGATGATCCCTGCTGCTATTGCACCAGGAACCCATTGCTGTTTGCCAAACCATCAGCCCCAGGTTCAGCGACAGCAGACACAAATGGGCTCACCTTTCAGAGCAAGAGCATACTGTTCTCCATCTGGCATCCACCCTTTTGTCAGGCCTGTAGGATATAGTCATCAACCTACATGTGGAAAATCAGTCATAAATCAGCAATTTAGAAATTGCAACATTCACCCAGGCCTTGCCAGACACAACTGTGAAATTGTGAGATGCAACAGAATATCAGAAACAGGCTGTGAAATGTTTGAGCAGACGAACCTTTCAGCATATTCAGATAAGCTTAGATTAAATTATGTTTTTGCTGTTTGGTTAACCTCTTTCAGAGCAAGAGTGTTGGAAAGGTCTCATTCACCACAGATCTGTGAAGTGACCCTGACCTTAAGTTATACAGGGCTGTCACAGCTTACTAGCTTGAATTTATTGAGACTCACAGTGAGAAAAAGCTAATCCTTAGAGCCTTTCTTGTAGGATTTCTTCATCTTTCTGACACTCACACTGGGGAGAGATTAGCTGAAGCTTTTTATTTTATTATCAATATTCAATGTAATGTAATGGCCTCAAAATATTTTTGTTTACATGAGAAGAAGATCATCTAGCCATTGATCATAAACATATTTCACAGCATAATATTTAAGGTTGTTTGAGGTTGTTCTTTGACTTAACAGATAGATGCTTTATTATTTGTATTCAGAGGTTCATCCAAAGTAAAACATCATGCAATGTAATACCCTGAAAGTGATATTTGCTACAGTCAAAAGGCTCTTAAGATCTCTAATTAAATAAGTAAAATATTATTTTTATAACATAAAATAAAATAATCAGTTTTAGAATAATATAATATTTAATTTGAATTAATCATTATTAATGAATTATTTTATTTTATGTTATATTATTAATTTTGAACATATTATATTATACTATTCATATGCAAAGCTGTATTAGTAGAAATTAAAATAACTATGATAGTTATATAAGATCATGTTTATAGAACCATTGCTTCCAATCAGCTTCCATGGATGCTGCTCCTCATACTCTAACATCTCCTCAATATGATCAATGAGGTTCCATGTGGTGAATTGATCTTTTATCCATTTCTTCTAGGCTGCCCACCCTGCATCATTGTTGTCCTTCTTCTTTGGCTGTGGCTGTGGCTCTTTCTCCTTTCCCTCCACCATTGTGAACTGGGCTTGGATTCTAGAGGAAAGTGTGATGATCATGCTGTTTGTCAGGCTGAAGGCTGATCAATTTTTGAGGTTGCATCCTTAGAAATTGGTGAGATGATATATTCATACATTTCTGCCATTTAAGGCAGTTGATTCCAGATGTCTGGACTGGCAGTGAGGATAGCATAGTGATACATTTTGGAAGGCATTGAGAATGAGATACACAAAATGAGGATAGGATGCTGTTGCAATACTAAGGCAATTATATGCATTCTGTTAGCATAAACCAAAATGTAGCACACCATGCAATTGTGGCACATTCTGCCATTACATGTCTGATAAGTATCTTATTGCTCTCAATGTCTTCTTCAAATGCTATAAAACTGATTTAAGTGATGAAAAAATATTTTGCCCATCAAGTGAGCACAATTTTAAATATCCACCAAATGTTCTAATTAAATATTTAAAATACTATTTTATAATATAAAATCAAATCAAGGGTCAAAACTAAAATATAAAAAAATAGTTAATTTTAAATAATATAATATTAAATTAAGCTGAGGTGCGTGGGAAATTTTGTAGTAATTCTGTATTAAATTTTATTTTATTTTACATTTACCCCTTTTTAACACACTAATAAGAGGCATTAACAAATTAAGATAATCTTATAGAATTAAGTGAGCATTCCTTGTGGGATTTCTTCATCTTTCTGAGACTTACACTGAGAAGAGGTTACCTGAAGCATTTTATTTTATTATCAATATTCAATATTCAATGTAATGTAATGACCTCAAAATATTTTTGTTTACATGATACATGTGGGGGACAATTGTCCCATCTAGTTGTCGTGTTCATGTATTCGTGTTCACACTTCTGGGCTACATTGTTCTGGCTTGATCCCTTAGTATAATATATTATAATAAAATCACTATATATTCTCAGATTAGTACAGTCACTCATTAAATAGTGATATACACACTTTGAAAACTAACAAAAAATGAGCATGTGCTATTCCTGGAAGGTGCCTTCACTCTGTATTTGACTATGAATAATATTTTACGATTCACATCACTGTTAGCTTTCAGATATATTGAAATAGATGGATTAAACTAGACTGAGATTGGTGATAGAATGACATGGCCTGATATCAGCATAGTTGTTAACGTCCCGGGTCATAGTAGGTATCTGACCTAACCGATAACCGAGGGGGCGTGATCAAGGGGACACTTACTGTACGATACAGATGGCTGACTGACCGGTTACTATACGCTGACTGATGACTGACTGATGGATTACTGTACGCTGACTGACGACTTACGATACGATGACTGTACACCTGTGGACGATTACCTAGCAGATTAGTAGTAGTGGCGGTCTCGCTGACGAAGGCGGATCGCGCTAGTAGGATATAAGGAAGCTATCGACTGTTGTGGTCGATAGCTTGGATTTCTTGTATCATTCTCGACTTGTTATCAGAAGCCGTGTTCTCTCTCATCCTTCGGGGTCGCGATTCGCCTACGAACAATCAAGCAAGACTCCGCCTTCGAGCGTTGAGACGACACTCTGCCTTCGTGCTAGAGTCAGGAATTCGCTAAGTCACCGCGTTCACCCTTTAGTCGCCTAAGTCAGGCTCACGTGCTGCTCGCACGTAACATTAAATCCAAGCTCTCTTAAACCGAACGCCGTGGCAACTCTCAACACCAAAGACGGGTGGGACTTCGTGCCCTATCGCATCGACTCAAGGGAACGAGACGCACCTACTCGTTACCTTATAGGACGAGTAAGGTGGCGACACGTGCCAGACACCAGAAGATCCGACGAAAACAACACAGGATACTACGCAGAAGCAGCTACCGCACAGCGATTTCATCCCGTAGTATTCAACAGGAACGCTGTTGCTGGGTCGAGCTCAGGTGGAGCAACACAAACAACTATTTCGAAGCAACGCGACCAGCAGCCGACGACTTACACATCAACGTACCACTAGTCGACGCACGACCAATCGACCAACAAGGGCCCATAGACGGCCAAGAAGACACCCTTGATTCGGAACCACCAAGGGCCGAATTTCAACTGCGATCAGAAACAGTGGCAGCATCAAGCCATACTAGCGAACGATCACCAACCCCACGAAGTGAAGTAATAGAACCCGAGGAAATCGCAGTACAATCACCGGAGGTAGAAGCACTAGCCGCGCAAACAGCTGAGTTGCACATCCCCGAACCAATCAGAGGAATACCATACAGCTACATGACTACTCAAACAGAAGTATCGCCACCCCGACTTGTCATAAACGAACAAACAGGCCACGTTCAACAACTACAACCAGAAGACATGGAAGCCGCTAACCGAGCTATGGGGCCAGACGTCCCTGACGCACCAAGTATCCCTGAAGGAACAGAAATGTTCTACGAGTTTCGGCTCAATCGTAACAGGGTACCATCACCCGAAAACAGGCCATTCCCGCCCTTACGACCACGAGATAATGGACCACCAGGCGGAGGAAGAGGACCGCCAGGAGGAGGACCGCCAGGCGGAGGAGGAGGACCACCTCTAGGGGGGCCTGCAGTAGCCCACAACGCACACCAAGGGGGAAATGACAAGTTCATTGGTAACCCACCACCTACATTCACAGGAAGCAGATCACAAGCCGAGGCATTCATCCTCCAATGGGAGGTCTATGCGGGAGTCAACGCAAATCATTCAGCTATGCTGAATAAATATCAGAAAGCTATGTTGTTTCTCACATACATTCAGGGAAACGCGGTTAACCAATGGGTTATGTCGGCAAGTCGATGGCTCGTCAACGAGGTCGCCACGGGCACCAACCAATTCGACAACAGGCTGTGGGAGAATCTACTCCACGCCTTTCAAAGACAGTTCGGCGACGTCCTCAGCAAAGAACGAGCACAAGCCCAGCTCGACGCCGGTATCCACATGAAGGATGGAAAAATCGACGACTACATCGCCCAATTCGAACAGCTCGTTCGACATGCGGGATACAACATCAACGCCGAACAAACACTCAAGTACTTTACAAAAGGACTACCACGCGCGCTATACGAGACCATGTACCAACACGATGACCCCCGAAACTATGAAGAATGGAGAGAATCTGCCCTGAAGAGGCAGCAGAAGTGGATTCACATGCAAACGGTCAGGGGGAATCTAGACGCCTTCAAACCAGGGCGTGCAACAGGAGGAGCACTAGCTAAGTTGCTAGCACCACTTCAGAACGACGACCGAATGGACACATCCGCAGATCGCGTACGAGGACGATTGGCAGGGGCTGAAGACATTATAGCGAACCATCCCAGGAACGCTAGGCCCCCACAACCGCCATTCCCACCCCGAGGGGGGTTCATACAAAGGCAGTTCAAACGAGACCACAGCCAAACGCAGTGTTACAACTGCCAGAAAATGGGACACATCAGCCGCGACTGCAGGCAACCAAGGAGGCGCCGAGATGCGCAGACACGCGCAGCCGAAACAGCAACGACCAAAGAAGAAAAGCAGCGGAATGGCTGCGAGGAGTAGCAGGAGATGACGAAGAAGTCAAAGACCTGGTCCTACAGCAGTTGATGGGACAGGATTTTGGAAACGCCTGAACCCGGCGGCCTGGGTGAGGGCAATACGTTGTAACTCTGTGTACATTATGCGCTACCGATCTATGCGAGTACCAGTATCCATTCGTGCAAGTTACAACATGGCCGATATCAGAGCGTTGGTGGACTCAGGAGCCACTGACAATTTATCCATCCACAATTCGTCAAAAGGATGGGGTTGGGACAACGGGCGCTAGATAAGCCAAAAAACATCTATAACATCGACGATACCACTAATAAAGCGGGGCAGATCACACACTACCTCACGCTTAACGTGGAAACAGGAGGAACCAAAAGAGAAATGCGCTTCCTAATCACCGACATCGGCAAGGAAGACATATTGCTAGGATACCTGTGGCTCGCAACCTATGAACCAAGGTTCAGTTGGCGACACGCCACTATTGACGAGAAACAGCTCCCTATCGTACTACGGACGGTCAACCCAAGCGACAAAAGGGCCGTACTAGCAAGGTTGCTTAACGAAGAACAAAGCGACGTTAAAGTCTCACGAATGTTCACCACCGAAACAAAAGAACAAATCGTGACAACGATTAGAAGAACAAGTGTATGGGCGACGATCAGCGGTCGAGCTTGCAATAGATGCCAAGCAATATACCAAGAACGTCGAAGTACCAAAAGAATACCAACAATTCGCACGGGTATTCAGCGAAGAAGAAGCAAAAAGATTCCCACCAAAACGAAGTTGCGACCACGCAATTGAATTCAAGAAGGGAGCACCAGACGTTATCGACTGCAAAGTATACCCAATGACAAGGGTAGAAGACGCAGCACTGGACGAGTTTATTGACGAACAACTAGACAAGGGATATATTCGTCCCTCAAAATCCCCGTACGCATCATCTTTCTTTTTTATCAAAAAGAAGGACGGGAAGCTACGACCCGTACAGGACTATCGGAAGATCAATGAGTGGACTATACGAAACCAATACCCACTTCCCCTTATTGATGATCTAGTCAGAGATCTTGGAGGAGCGCAAATATTCAGTAAGCTCGACGTCCGACAAGGATACAACAACATCCGGATCAAGGAAGGAGACGAACCTAAAGCCGCATTCAAAACACGTCGGGGATTATTCGAACCGACTGTCATGTACTTTGGCTTATGTAACTCACCAGCAACATTCCAAAGCTTCATGAACACCATCTATCAACCAATAATCACGAAACACGAAGCGGCCGGAACAACAATCAGGGTATATATGGACGATATTGCCATAGCAACCAAGAGGCAACCACTAGCAATCGAGAAACACCAAGACGCAGTCCGCGATGTGCTGCCATAGCACAGAAGAATGATCTCTTTTTCAAACCCGAGAAATGTGTCTTCAACGCTCCCAGTATTGATTACCTGGGGGTAATCCTTGAAGAGGGGGTGACACGCATGGACCCCATCAAAATTTCGGGCGTCCGCGATTGGCAAACACCCACATCAGTAAAGGAAGTACGATCATTCCTTGGTTTTTGCAACTTTTATCGGCAGTTTATCAGAGGATTTGCCAACATCGCCAAGTCGCTCAACGAGCTTACACGAAAAGACGAACCATGGCAGTGGGGAACAAGACATCAAACAGCGTTTGACATGCTTAAAAAACGAGTCACCACAGAACCCATATTAGCGCACGCAGACCAAACCCAGCAATTCGACCTAGAAGTGGACGCGTCAGGATTTGCAGTCGGAGCGGTACTACTGCAAAAGAAACAAGATGGAAAGCGACATCCTGTGGGTTATTACTCGGCAACGCTCAACGCCGCCGAACGCAACTACGACATCTACAACCTAGAATTGTTGGCCATCGTAAAGGCGTTGCGAAACTGGAGACACCTGTTAGCAGGCTCGCCACATAAAGTACGCATTTTCTCCGACCATCTTAACCTCAAATACTGGCGAGACCCCCAAAAGATCAGTAGGCGAATTGCCAGGGAAGTACTCGAACTTGCGGAATACAACTTCGAAATACATCATGTCAAAGGTGCGGCCAATGGACGAGCCGACGCACTATCTCGAAGGCCCGATTACGATCAAGGAGAAGAAGACAACGAAGACGTCGTCGTACTACCAGACAAAATATTCGTACGAACGACCACGACCACCCAGCAACAGGACGAACAGAGGATACGTAAGTGGGTCGACCCCCACAAACTGACAAAAGCAGATGGGCTCTGGTGGTACCGAGCACAACAGCTCGTCGTAACAGGACCAATGGAGGAAATCAGAGAAGTAATCTCCACGCACCACGATCCACCCATTCATGGCCATCCAGGAATCAACCGAACAACGCAATTAGTGGAGCGCCACTATTGGTGGCCAACAATGAAACAAGATATTGCGGAATACGTTGAGGATGCGCAGAATGTCAACGATGCAAGGTCAACACACAAAAGACAAGAGCACCGTTGCAACCAATATTTCCACAGTCCGAGGCGCTGCCATTCGAGGTGGTGGCACTAGATTTTATTACGAAGCTTCCAGTATCAGGGGATACGACTCGGTACTCACCGTCACAGACCATGACTGCTCCAAAGCAGCCATCTTCATACCATGCAAAGAGGAGATCTCGGGAGAAGAAACTGCAGCATTATACGCAAAGCATGTTGTAGCGCAGTTTGGACTACCCTCAAAGATCATCAGTGACAGAGACCCCTGGTTCGCGTCAAAGTTTACAAGGGAACTATGTCGCGTCCTAGGAATACGACAAAACATCTCGACAGCCTATCATCCACGAACTGATGGACAATCGGAACGGACCAACCAATGGTTGGAGCAGTACCTCAGGCTTTGGGCTAACGAGAGACAGAACAACTGGGGGACCATCTGGCGCTAGCGGAGTTTGCACACAACAATTGGGCCAACGAATCTATGCGCGAAACACCGTTCAAGTTACTAATGGGCTATCACCCTATTACTAACTGGACAGATAAGAAATCGCCAATACCAAGGGTCGAAAAGAGACTAGAACAATTGAAGGAGATAAGAGAGCAGGCACAAAACCACATGCGGCACGCGCAACAGTCATAGATCAAACATCGTGACACCCCCAAATACCAGATAGGGGACAGGGTCTGGCTTGAAGGACGCCACCTACGTACCAACCAGCCAACCACGAAGCTTGCGCCCAGAAGGCATGGACCGTTCCGGATCGTCCAGGTGATGTCTCCCGTGAATTATCGACTCGAGCTTCCCACGCAGTGGAGCATCCATGATGTCTTCCACACAGATCTCCTGACCCCTTACAAAGAAACGAAGACTCATGGCGTAAACTATCAACGCCCACCACCAGAATTGGTAGGAGACGTGGAAGAATATGAGGTCGAAAAAGTACTAGACTCAAGAAGGCGTGGAAGGGGGCGTAAACTGCAGTACCTAATCAAGTGGAAAGGCTACGCCGACTCGGACAACCAGTGGGTCCCGTGGGACGACGTGCATGCGGACGAAGAGATAAGGAAGTACAAACAAGCCAATCCAACTGCCGAGACTCACATAAAAGCAGTCTCAACAGGACCTCTAGGAGACGCATCTTCCAAACCCACTTCTAACATGTCCCATGTCCCACTCACCATCATCAGCCTTGACCTCCCTCACACCAGCGAGCTCACCACGTACGACGACAACAACAATGTGGACGACCCATTCTGCTCCGCCGTCGAGCACGTCAGGGCAGCAGCAGAACGTGACCAAGAAGAACGAGAACAGCGAGAACGAGACCTGGCCGAGGCTCGCTGGCGATTCCCCACACCCGCAAGCGGAAGAGTGGAGACAGATGAGGAGGGACTACGGGTTGTTGAAGGAGGTGATGACCTCCTGGCGACTGGACCAGGTGACGAGGATGACGCCGCAGGAGAGACGGACGAGGATACAGAGGTTAATGAGGCAAGTATCCTCCAGCCCTCCACCGCCTTCACGTCCACCACCGCTGTCGATCAGTACGACAGCGACGAGTCCTCCGATGGCTCGTACCACGACGCCAACATTATCTGCACCAGGTGCGATAATCCCCAAGACTACTGTCACTGCGCTCCCATGCACATCCCCCCTCGAATCAACAACAACGAAGAAGAAGAAGACGCAGACATTGCCGACGAAACCGTGGATGACGAAGGACGAGCACCGCCGGTTGCTGTCGTCTACGGACCGACTGCGGAGGAAGGGTATGCCATGCGAGGGCTACCATCCTACGCCGAGGCACGCGACACCTCACCCATCCATACGCGCTGAGCGGATGCGCCGAGGCGCCCTCTCCGTACCCTATCGCCTACCCCCAGCGGCTTCGTCCTCAACAATGGGATGAACTGGGTACCGATGGTTATCGAGCACGAGGGGCGTCGCATTCCCGCCCGATATGTGCGGGTGCGAATGTGCGACAACCCGGAAGTTTTCGGGACCATGGGACGCCACCGCCAGTATACCGAGGGGATATCCACGCTGAACCATGCAGAGACATGGGACCCGCTGCTGAGTACTCCTGCGACGAGTTGCAGTACCTGAGAGCTGACTTCCGGGGACGGCGCCAGGTCGACGAGGCCCTTGCTCGGCTAGGGGATATCTCCCTGGCAGCCGAGGTAAGGCGCTACCGCACATCCCAGGAGGTCATCAAGGAGCTCGAGGTAGCGATCAAGCGACTCGAGGATGACATTTTCGTCCACGTCGACCGCGCGCGTCACTTGGCAAAGCGGCTGGGGAGGGCTCACGCCCTTTTGAGGATACGAGACGAACACGAGACAGACGTAGGGCTAACCGCAGTACCTAACTGGGTAGTGGAGCGAGGGCGCTCACCCTTGTGAAGGGGGTGATGTAACATCCCGGGTCATAGTAGGTATCTGACCTAACCGATAACCGAGGGGGCGTGATCAAGGGGACACTTACTGTACGATACATATGGCTGACTGACCGGTTACTATACGCTGACTGATGACTGACTGATGGATTACTGTACGCTGACTGAAGACTTACGATACGATGACTGTGCACCTGTGGACGATTACCTAGCAGATTAGTAGTAGTGGCGGTCTCGCTGACGAAGGCGGATCGCACTAGTAGGATATAAGGAAGCTATCGACTGTTGTGGTCGATAGCTTGGATTTCTTGTATCATTCTCGACTTGTTATCAGAAGATGTGTTCTCTCTCATCCTTCGGGGTCGCGATTCGCCTACGGAACAATCAAGCAAGACTCCGCCTTCGAGCGTTGAGACGACACTCTGCCTTCGTGCTAGAGTCAGGAATTCGCTAAGTCACCGCGTTCACCCTTTAGTCGCCTAAGTCAGGCTCACGTGCTGCTCGCACGTAACAAAAACCTCGACACAGAACCACCAAGAGCCGAATTTCAACTACGAGCTGACACCCCAGCGGCATCAAGCCACACTAGCAACCGATCACCAACCCCACGAAGCGAAGAAATAGAACCTGAAGAAATCGCAGTACACTCGCCAGAAGTAGAAGCACTTACTGCACAAACAGCTGAGTTACATATTCCTGAACCAATTCGAGGAATACCATACAGCTACATGACGACCCAGACGGAAGTATCACCACCAAGACTTGTTATAAACGAGCAAACCGGCCACGTCCAAACACTACAACCAGAAGACATGGAAGCCGTAAATCGGGCAATGGACCAGATATCCCTGACGCACCAAGCAACCCAGATGAACAAAACATGTTCTACGAGTTCCGCGTCGATCGGAACAGGGTACCGTCACCAGACAACCGACCTTTCCCCCCAGTAAGAAGACCACCAGGAGGAGGACCGCCAGGAGGAGGACCGCCAGGAGGAGGACCACCATGAAGAGGACCGCCAGGAGGAGGACCGCCAGGAGGAGGACCGCCAGGAGTACAACAAGCACCTCAAGGAGGGAACAATAAATTCATCGGTAACCCACCACCAACGTTTACAGGGAACAGGGGACAAGCCGAATCCTTTATCCTCCAATGGGAGGTTTACGCAGGAGTCAACGCCAATGTTACGTGCGAGCTGCACGTGAGCCTGACTTAGGCAACGAAGAGTGAACGCAGTGACTCAGCAGTCTCCTTGTACTCTAGCACGAAGGCAGAGTATCGTCTCAACGCACGAAGGCGGAGTCTTGTATGTTGACTAATTGGTACGCGGCCTCAAGAGGCAAGAGAGGAAGATGAAACCACGACTTGGATAACAAGATGAGAAGTGTACAAGAAATCCAAGCTATCGACCACAACAGTTGATAGCTTCCTTATAACGCTACTATGCAGTCCGCCTTCGTCAGCGAGACCGCCACTACTACTAATCTGCTAGGTAATCGTCCACGGTCGTTCAGTCATCATATAGTAAGTCATCAGTCATCGTACAGTAATATCATCAGTCATCGTCCACACTGCCTTGGTAAGTATTAGGGAGCGACTCGTCATCCCCCTTACCATACTCGATCGCTACACTTTCCTGGCCTTTCCCAACGTCCCCTGGCTTATAGGTTAGGTCAGATACGTACTGTGACCTGGGACGTTACAGCCAACCACTCGGCAATGATAAACAAATACCAGAAGGCAATGCTGTTCCTCACATACATCCAAGGGAACACGGTCAACCAATGGGTAATGTCCGCAAGCAGGTGGCTCGTTAACAAAGTCGCCACAGGAACCAGCCAATTCGACAACAGGTTATGGGAGAACCTGCTACACGCCTTCCAACGACAATTTGGCGATGTTCTCAGCAAAGAACGAGCCCAAGCCCAGCTCGATGCTGGCATACACATGAAGGATGGAAAAATTGATGACTACATTGCCACATTCAAACAACTCGTCCGACACGCAGGATACAACATCAACGCCGAACAAACGCTCAAATATTTCACACGAAGATTACCGCGCGCGTTGTACGAAACAATGTATCAACACGATGACCCCCGCAACTATGAAGAATGGAGAGAATCCGCCTTACAAAGGCAACAGAAGTGGATTCACATGCAAACGGTCAGAGGCAACCTCAATGCCTTCAAACCAGGACGAGCTCCAGGCGGAGCACTAGCTAAGTTACTAGCACCACTCCAAAACGATGACTGAATGGATACATCCGCAGATTGAGTGCGAGGCCGATTGGCAGGAGCAGAAGACGTGTTCCAAAACTACAAATGCAACGATAATCCACCACGTCCACCGTTCCCACCACATGGAGGATTCATACAGAGGCAATTCAAACGTGACCATAGTCAAACGCAGTGTTACAACTGCCAGAAGATGGGACACATTAGTCGCGATTGCCGACAACCTCGAAGGAACTGAAACACACAAACACGCACTGCCGAAACCACGCCAACCAAAGAAGAAAAAGCAGCGGAATGGCTACGAGGAGTGGCCAGAGACGACGAAGAAGTAAAGGACCTGGTCCTTCAACAGTTGATGGGACAGGATTTTGGAAGCACCTGAACCCGGTGGCCTGGGTGAGGGCAATACATTGTAACTCTGTGTACATTATGCGCTACCGTTCTATGAAAGTACCAGTGTCGATTCGTGCAAGTTACAACATGGCCGACATAAAAGCGTTGGTGGACTCAGGAGCCACTGACAACTTCATACACCCCAACTTCGTCAAAAGAATGGGGCTGGGACAACGGGCATTAGATAAGCCCAAAAACATATACAATATTGATGATACCACTAACAAAGCGGGGCAGATTACACACTATCTCACCCTTAATGTGGAAACAGGAGGAACAAAAAAGGAAATGCGTTTCCTCATCACGGACATAGGAAGAGAAGACTTACTACTGGGATACCCATGGCTCGCAACATATGAACCAAGATTCAGTTGGCGACATGCCACCATTGACGAAAAGCAACTCCCCATAGTACTACGAACGATCAACCCGGGTGACAAAAGAGCAGTTTTGGCACGACTGCTAAACGAAGAAAAAGAAGACACAAGAATATCTCGAATATTCACAACAGATGCCAAAGAGCAAATCGTAGCAATGCTGGAAGAACAAGTGTATGGACGACGATCGGCGGTAGAACTTGCGATTGACGCCCAACAATACACAAAACAAACCAAAATACCAGCAGAATACCAATGCTTCGCGAAGGTATTTAGTGAAGAAGAATCGAAGCGGTTCCCACCAAAAAGAAGTTGCGATCACGCAATTGAGTTCAAGAAAGGAGTACCCGACGTAATAGACTGCAAAGTCTATCCCATGACAAGAACCGAAGACGCGGCACTAGACGAATTCATTGACGAACAATTAGAAAAGGGATACATCCGTCCCTCCAAGTCCCCATACGCATCATCATTCTTCTTTATTAAAAAGAAGGATGGAAAGCTACGACCCGTACAGGATTATCGACGAATCAACGAGTGGATGATACGGAATCAATATCCACTTCCCCTCATTGATGACCTCATCAGAGATCTCGGGGGAGCCCAGGTGTTTAGCAAACTAGACGTTCGACAGGGATACAACAACATAAGGATCAAGGAGGGCGACGAACACAAGGCAGCATTCAAAACACGACGCGGCCTATTCGAACCAACAGTCATGTACTTCGGATTGTGTAACTCACCAGCCACATTCCAAAGTTTCATGAACGAAATATACCGACCAACTATCGCAAAACACGAAACACAGGGAACCACCATCAGGGTCTACATGGACGACATTGCAATAGCAACAAAACGACAACCGCTCGCAATCAAAAACACCAAGACGCGGTCTGCGACGTACTAGCGGTTGCCCAAAAACATGACCTCTTCTTCAAACCAGAGAAGTGCGTTTTCAACGTGTCCAGCATTGATTACCTGGGGGTAATCCTTGAAGAGGGGGTAACATGCATGGACCCCGTTAAAATTTCCGGCATACGGGACTGGCCATCCCCGTCATCCGTAAAGGACGTACACTCATTCCTTGGATTCTGCAATTTTTATCGGCAGTTTATTAGAGGATTCGCCAATATTGCCAAGCCACTAAACGAATTAACACACAAAGATGAACCATGGCAATGGGGCACAAGACAACAAGCAGCGTTCAACACACTCAAAAAACGAATTACCACAGAACCGATCCTGGCACACGCAGATCAGAAGCAACAATTTGATCTAGAAGTCGACGCGTCGGGATTCGCAGTAGGAGCGGTACTGCTACAAAAGAAATTAGACGGAAAATGACACCCCGTAGGATACTACTTGGCGACACTCAACACTGCTGAGCGCAATTACGACATATACAACCTTGAGTTGTTGGCCATCGTAAAAGCACTACGAAATTGGAGACACCTATTGGCTGGATCGCCACACAAGGTACGAATATTCTCTGATCACCTCAACCTGCGATATTGGCGAGATCCCCAGAAGATCAGTCGACGAATTGCTAGGGAAGTATTGGAACTAGCGGAATACAACTTCGAAATACACCACGTCAAGGGAACAGCCAATGGAAGAGCGGACGCTCTCTCTCGACGACCCGACTACGACCAAGGAGAAAAAGATAATGAAAGCGTCACGGTCTTACCAAACAAACTGTTCATACGAAACACTACAACTAGCCAACAACAAGATGAACAGAAGATACGCAAGTGGGTAGACCCACACAAACTAACCAAAGCCGATGGACTCTGGTGGTACCAGGGACAACAATTGGTAGTCACGGGCACAACAGACGAAATCAGAGAAGTAATCTCAGCACACCATGATCCACCTATTCATGGACATCCAGGATAAATCGAACAACGCAACTAGTCGAACGACACTACTGGTGGCCCACAATGAAACAAAATGTAGCCGACTATGTTAAGGGATGCGCCGAATGCCAACGATGCAAGGTCAATACGCACACCATAAAGGCACCACTACAACCAATATTCCCAAAAATGGAAGCAACGCCGTTCGAAGTGGTGGCACTCGATTTCATTACTAAACTACCCGAATCCCGAGGATATGACTCAATACTCACAGTCACCGATCATGACTGTTCAAAAGCATCTATATTCATACCCTGTAGAGAAGAAATATCGGGAGAAGAGACGGCTGACCTCTATGCGAAACACGTGGTGGCAAGATTTGGACTACCATCGAAAATCATTAGCGATCGGGACCCCCAGTTTGCGTCAAAATTCACAAGAGAACTGTGCCGACTCTTGGGGATCCAACAAAACATCTCCACCGCCTACCACCTGCGAACCAATGGACAGTCAGAACGAAATAACCAATGGTTGGAGCAATACCTCCGCTTTTGGGTCAATGAAAGACAGGATAATTGGGCTGAGTACCTTGCGCTGGCCGAATTCACACATAACAATTGGACTAACGAGTCCACACGCGAGTCTCCATTTAGACTACTGATGGGGTATCACCCCTGCGCCAATTGGATAGATAAGACCTCACCAATACCACAAGTTGAGGCAAGACTGAAACAATTGAAGGAGATAAGACAACAAGCACAAGGACAAATGCAGAAGGCGCAACAGTCATGGGTCAAACACCGTGACACTCCTCGATATCGGATAGGAGACAAGGTTTGGCTAGAAGGACGCCACTTACGGACCAATCAGCCAACCGCGAAGCTTGCGCCCAGGAGACATGGTCCATTCATAATCAAACAGGTGATGTCTCCCGTCAACTATCGCCTAGTGTAGCGTTATCACCTAACGCTGGTTCGACTTGAACCGGTCTGTGACGTGATACTCGAGTATACGGATGAATGTTGTAAGTCACGGGCAACTTAGCTAAGTTGCACTGCCACTAGGTCGCTTCGATAGACACTAGGGTATCCCAAAGGATAAGCTTCAATCGATTGATTGGAAAGACGCGAAGAGAAGAGAAGAGGAAAAGACAATGGTGATGATCCAAGAAGACCAAGCTAGAGAGCCTTGGTCTTTACTACACGACTTATATACAGTTACTCGCTGGCTTTAAAGCGCAGCTAAGAATCCAAACCCTAGTACCGTTATACTAGTAATGAGTCATTGTCTGTTCTAATAATACCTGAAACACCGGCAAACCCAAGTACCGGCGACGCGTAAGTGTCCATGACTAATAACGGCTTACTATCGTAGTCATAACCAAATAGTAAGCGTCCCGAACTCCGAGACCTCGTAAACGTGATGATGAGTAGTCCGCGCAATGTCAAACCGTGACACCTAGAGCTTCCCACGCAGTGGAGCATCCATGATGTCTTCCACACAGATCTTCTCACACCTTACAAAGAAACGGTGACTCATGGCGTCAACTACCAATGCCCCCCACCAGAATTGGTAGACAGCATGGAAGAATACGAAGTTGAAAAAGTACTAGACTCGTGAAGAAGAGGACGGGGACGCAAACTCCAGTACCTTATCAAGTGGAAAGGATACTCCGACTTGGATAACCAGTGGGTTGCATGGGATGATGTGCATGCGGACGAAGAGATAAGGAAGTTCAAACAGTCTAACCCGCAGGCCGAAATTCACATAAAAGCAGGAACTGTAACGCGAACTATCCCAACACCCCACACTACAATGGCCCATGTCCCACTCACCACCATCACCCTTAACTTCCCTCATATCGACGCCCTCACCACCTACGACTCCAACAACAATGTGGACGACCCCTTCTGTTCAGCAGTCGAACAAGTGCGTGCCGTTGCCGAACAAGACCGTCAAGAACGAGAACAGCAAGAACGAGACCTGGCTGAGGCTCGCCGGCAATTCCCCACACCCGCAAGCGGCCGAGTGGAGGATGATGAGGGAGAAGACCACGTTGATGAGGGAGGTAATGCAGTCGTGGCGACTGGACCAGATAGTGAAGAAGACGGCGAGGGAGAGGCGGATGAGGATACAGTTGCTGATGAGGCAAGTATCCTCCAGCCCTCCACCGCTGCCACGTCCACTACTGCCGTCGATCAATACGATAGCGACGACTCATCCTCCGCCGATGAGTCCTACTACGAAGCCAGGGTTGTCTGCACCCAATGCGATAACCCCCCAAACTACTGTCACTGCGCACCCCGATTCATACCACCACCAATCACAAGAGTCGACGACGAGTCTGCCGAAGAAACCGGTGATGCTGCGGGAGGACCATCGCCGGTTGCTGTCGTCTATGGACCGATGGCGGAGGCCGGTTACGCCGCCCGCGGAATACTGCCCTACAGTGAGGCCCCAGTACCGTCTCCAATCACTACGTGCCGAACGAATGCGGCGAGGCGCCCTGTCCGTGCCGTATCGCCTACCCCCACCGGATTCAACCTCAACAACGGAATGAATTGGGTGCCAATGATCATTGAACACGAGGAACGACGGGTCCCAGCAAGATACATCCGAGTACGCATGCTCGACAACCCAGAGGTCTTCGGGACTATGGGACGATATGAGCCTATCTATAGGGGAGACATCCACGCGGAGCCGTGTCGGGATATGGGGCCCCCAGCTGAGTACAATCATGACGAGCTCAAGTACTTCCGAGCTGACTTCCGGGGAAAGCGCCAGGTAGACGAGGCTCTTGCCAGGCTCGGGGACATATCCCTGCAAGCCGAGGTGAGACGCTACCGCGTGTCCCAGGAAGTCATTGAAGAATTGGAAGCCACCATCAAGAGGCTCGAAGACGACATGTTTGTTCACGTTGACCGAGCTAGACACTCGGCGCGGAGACTTGGGCGGGCTCACGCCTTACAAAGGGTACGAGATGAGCATGAGACAGATGTCGGACTCACTGCAGTTACAAATTGGGTGGTTGAGCGTGGGCGCTCACCCTTGTGAAGAGGGTAATGTTACGTCCGGACTGCCCACTTACTTATCACGTGTTTGACTAAAGGCTTATTGTGTCATACGATACGATGACTGATGACTTGCTGGAATGGTGACTCATATACTGTACTATTACTGATGTTCTTAGTGAGCGACTGACTGATAGTTCATAGTATTCGTGATACGTTGTACGTTGTTACTAGTAGTAGTGGCGTGTTACTTACTGTTATAAGGGGGCTGTTGACTGTTGTGGTCGACAGCTTGAAGTTCTTGTTATCTTCTCGACTCATCGAATCCAGGCTTGCTTTGCACCGCTCGCATCTCGTGGGAACACCCCAACAGAAAGAAGACATTCGACATAGGACTCCGCCTTCGTGCGTTGAGACGATTACTCAGCCTTTGCGCTTGAGGATAGGATATCGCTAAGTCACCGCGTTCATCGCATATTGCCTAAGTCAGGCTCACGTGCACCTCGCACGTAACAAGCGGGATGACGAGTCGCTCCCAAATCTTACCAAGGAACTGTTGTGGCTTATTCAGGTCTTACTGTACGATTACTGATGATTATTGATAGTATTAGTGGACATTACCAAGCAGTAGTAGTAGTGGCTGTATTGCTGATGAAGGCGTACAGTCAAGAACCAGTTATAAGGATGCTGTCGACTGATGTGGTTGACAGCTTGACTCTTTTGTACCATCATCGAATCTAGTCGGGTTCCCTCTTCAGACCCGCCTCATACATTGCTCTTAGGAAGGCACTTTCAAGTGTCCTTGAACTTAGTCACATCTGCGCACGTTGACTTGTGCTGCTGAGTCACATTCTCTTACCACCGTGTATAACGGCCTAAGTCAGGCTCGGGTCACGCAGACCATAACATTTGCCCTCAGCAAAGCTCCCTTAGGGAGGCACTTACAGGTGTCCTCATCAATCATGCCTGAGAGCGTTGATATGTTTGCTAAGTCCCATAACACTTTGTCACCACATCTGTAGCCTAAGTCCAGCTAGGGCCTGCTAGGCCATTACATCAGTGTAAAGCTACCCACTATGCCATGGTGACTCTAAACACCAAAGATGGGTGGGATCTTCAACCCTACCAAATAAATGCAAGAGAACAGGACACCCCAGTCTGATACTTGGTGGGATGAGTCAGGTGGAGGACAATTCCTGATTCAAGAAGAGCAGAAGACCTAGAACACTACAACACTGGCTATTATGCTGAGGCAGCTACAGGCCAAAGGTATCATCCTATCATATTCAACAGAGACCGGTGCTGCTGGGTGGAACTTAGATGGGACCAAACATACCACCATTTTGAAGCTGCACAACCAGCAGCTGATGACTTAAACTGCAACATACCTCTAGCAGAAGCATGACCAATAGCAGATCAAGGGAGGATCAACAGACAATTAGAAGAACCCTCATCAGCACCTATCTCCCCAGAACTCCAACATCACACCCCATCAGATCTGACACCAGCAACACCAGTGAACAGGCAGATACTCCATCAATCCTGGCTGAAGACCCTGAAGCAATCAATGTCTATGAACCTGAGGTAGACAAACTTGCACAACAAACAGCTACATTACACAACCCTGACCCCATAGTCATGGCAACTCAAACCTTGATAGAAGAACCACAATCACTAGTCATAGATGAATGCATGGGGCATGTGGTGTCCATGCAACCCAAAGATCTACAAGCAGCATGATGAGCAATGGGACCTGATGAACTGGACCAGCCTGGAGGTTTTGACTTTGATTGGTTTGAACCACCCTGTGAAGGTGAAAGAATAAATCAAGGAGAAGGATTGTGTGGGTATCCATACCTTAGAAGACCACCACCACTAGGAGGAGGTGGACTGCCACCTGCAGGAGGAGGAGGACCCCCAGTTGCCCCTGGACCTCCACCAATCAACCCAGATAGGGGAAGTGACAAGTTCATAGGTAACCCACCAAGCCTGTTCAATGGGGATAGATCCAAGGTTGAAGGGTTCATCCTTCAATGAGAAGTATATGCAGGAGTCAATGCAAGCCACATGGTGATGAGGAACAAATACCAAAAAGCTATTTTGTTCCTCACTTACATACAAGGGGACCTGGTTAATGCCTGGGTCATGTCAGCCAGCCAATGTGTCACGGTTTGACATCTTGCGGACTAACGATCATCATCATTACGAGGTCTCGGAGTTCGGGACGCTTACTATTTGGTTATGACTACGATAGTAAGCCGTTATTAGTCATGGACACTTACGCGTCGCTGGCATTTGGGTTCGCCAGTGTTTCAGGTTCTTGTAATGACTCAGTACTAGGATAGTTGTACTAGGGTTTGGATTCTAAGCTGCGCTTTAAAGCCAGCGTGTAACTGTATATAAGTCGTGTAGTAAAGACCAAGGCTCTCTAGCTTGGTCTTCTTGAATTATCATCACTCATCTCTTCTCTTCTCTTCCAATCTATCGATTGAAGCTTGTCCTTCGGGATACCCTAGTGTCAACCAAGTGACCTAGTGGCTGCGCAACTAAGCTAAGTTGCCCGTGACTATCAAGATTCATCCATACACTCGAGTATCACGCCGCAGATCGGTTCAAGTCGAACCAGCGTTAGGTGATAACGCTACATTAAGACCAAGCTTCAACGTGGCGTCATCAGAAACTACTCGAGAGCATTATCGGAGCTGTGACGACCTCTGGTTCCAACACCGAGGTGTTGATAACGTTCCACAACGATTTCGCAAAAACACAGAGTACCGGTATAGCATGACTACAGGTACTACAGGATATCACGCCAAGAGTCGAGAAGACAACTGGACTGTCGCAGTTGAGTTTCTTTACGATCGATACGTTTGGGTTGAAATTTGCTGGTTTGAACCTCAGAACGGAGACGGAGAGTGGGAAGGATTTCGAGTAGCCTTGGAAGATCTAGGTTGCGACATCTACATCAACGAGCTTACACAGGAAGAAGTACGAGAATTGGATACCGCTAACACATCCATCAAACCAGCATCCCATACACCATCATCATCACCAAGTATCCACAGTAACACATCTTTGGGAGCACGACCATCTTCCCCATCACAACAAGGAATCAACTTAGCAATCGCTACAGAAACATTATGCCTAGGAGCAATGGCAACATTTACTTCTCACGTTCAAACTCAGGCTACCACGGAAAATCTATCTGCACAACCAGTTTACTCGCTCACTACCTCACCAATAGCACCGACTGTCACGGCATTTCGAGCACTTACAGATCCTCAAAATCAACCAGGAACACAACCTCCAAACCCCCCAACTGGAGGAAATGGAGGCGGGAATGGTGGAGGAGGAGGCGGTAACGGTGGAGGAGGTGGTGGAGCAGGACCACCCTTTGGAAACCCGCCAGCTCAGGTACCAGCAGCACAAGCACCCTTACCAGCGGCACATGACAAATTTTGTGGCAACCCACCCGCGGTCTTTACGGGTGACCATGAGAAAGCAGAAGAATTCCTCATGCAATGGAGTTTATATGAAGGAATCAATTCAAACCACTCTATCATGCGCAGTCCATATCAAAGAGCTATGTTGTTTCTCACCTACATCCAAGGGACTGCAGTAACTGAATGGGTAGGATCAATGGTGGCTTGGCTACGAGTCCAAGTCGATGTCAACGGACGGGACCCTCTTGACAACTGGTTGTGGTACAACACCCATTCCTTGTTTATGAGGCAATATGCAGATACTCTCAAAGAGGAGAAAGCACAAACGGAACTGAGAAGAGGTATCAGAATGGAGAGAGGGGACATTGACGTGTACGTGGCGAAATTCGAACAATTGGTCAGATATGCTGGCTACAATATAGATCAACCGATGGTCCTCGATCTATTCGCAAATGGACTGCCAAACAAATTACAAGAAACCATCTACCTTCACGACAATCCCATAGACTATGAGGATTGGAAAAGAGCAGCCATTAAACGTCAAGGTCAATATCTCCACCTAAAGAACAAAATCGATCAATACAAAATACAACCTCGACCACCAGCACCAAGTCAGACAAATTGGAGACAATTCAGACGCCATCCCGATGCAATGGATACGTCGGCAGATCGAGCTCACACTAGAGGACGGTTGGCACACGCAGAAGATGTATTGGCCCAACCAAGGCCTTACCTTAACAACCCTCGACCCCCGTTCAAACCTCGTGAAGGGTTCCTGCAGAGGCGGCAACCTCCAGATCTTAGGGAAGTAATTTGCTACAATTGTCAAAAGAAAGGACACCTCAGTCGCAATTGTTCCCAGCCACGTCAACCACGAAACCCCTCTAGACCCTATAGCAATTCTCGGGGTGTAGAAGTGGTGGATGACCGCTCTGAAGTTGGAGAAGATCTCCACATCGCTCAAATGGTAGCGGACAATCGCACCACTGAAGAAAGGAAGAACGATTGGCTGCGGACAGCAGCTAATGAAACTGAAGAGTTCAAGGCATTGGCGATGCAGGAGTTGATGGGGAATAAGGATTTTGGGGACGCCTAAACCCGACGGCCTGGGTGAGGGCATTACGTTGTAACGCTGTATACATAACTCGCTTCCGTTCTATGCGAATTCCAGTATCAATCCGAACCAGCAACAACAAGGCCGATATAAAAACACTAGTGGACTCAGGAGCCACAGACAATTTCATTAATCCACGATTTGTGAAGAGGATGGGATTGGGAGCGGCCCTATTACCGCAACCAAAACAACTGTTCAATATTGACGATACTCATAACAAAAAGGGATCAGTCACTCATTTTGTTGATTTACAAATATTGACGAAAGGAATCGTCAGAAAAATGAGATTCCTAATTGCGGATATTGGAAAGGAAGAGATTCTCCTTGGATATCCATGGCTCAGCACCTTCAAACCAAAGTTCAGCTGGAAACATGGAACCATCGACGAAAACATACTCCCAATTGTTATCAAATCTTGTCATCCTATGGTCAATACTAGCGTGGTGGCCCACGTACTTTCTGAAGCAACAAAAAGCAACATTATTGCCAAATTGGAAGCACAATGCTCTATCAGGGGAGCAGCTACTGATTTCGCTATCGCCGCAGGACCTAAAGAAGAAGTCCAAATACCAGAAGAATACAAGGACTTCAAAAGGGTTTTCAGCGAAAAAGAATCCCATCGATTCCCTCCTTCTCGGGAATGGGATCACGCGATTGAACTCAAGGCAAACACTCCAGACCACATCAACTGTTCTATATATGAATTATCTCAAGTGGAAGATCAACCACTACGAGAATTTATAACAGAACACCTCAACAAAGGGTATATCAGACCCTCCAAATCGCAGTACGCATCACCATTCTTCTTTGTAAAAAAGAAAGACGGAAAACTACGTCTGGTACAGGACTATCGTCGGCTCAACGAGTTCACCATCCGCAATAATTATCCCTTACCGCTAATACCAACTCTTATCAAAGATCTTAGCGGAGCACACATTTACACCAAACTCGACATACGATGGGGATATAACAACATTCGCATCAAAGCAGGGGACGAACATAAAGCCGCTTTCAAAACACCCTACGGGCTCTTTGAACCTACAGTGATGTTTTTCGGACTAACAAACTCCCCCGCTACATTTCAGTCGATGATGAATCACAAATATTGGGACACCATTGCTAAACACGAGACCAAAGGGACCACTATCCACGTATACATGGACGATATTGGCATCGCTACTCGAACAATCTAGCCAACCACATTTTGGCAGTCAAAGACGTACTGACAGTAGCCGCGAAGTACAACTTATTTTTCAAGCCCGCGAAGTGCACCTTCCACTCACCATCCCTCGATTACCTGGGGGTAATCCTTCAAAAAGGGGTAACACGTATGGATCCTGTCAAAATCGCAGGCATAAAGGATTGGCCAACACCAACGAAAGTTAAGGATGTACGATCCTTTTTGGGCTTTTGCAATTTTTACCGCCTTTTTATCAAAGGATTCGCATCAATTGCCAAACCACTGAATGAACTCACAAAGAAAGCGATGGAATGGCACTGGGGCCCAACTGAACAACACGCGTTTGACATATTAAAAGGACGCGTCACAAGTGAACCGGTACTTGCACATCCGGTATTGCAAGATCAATTCGAACTGGAAGTAGATGCGTCAGGATTCGCGGTGGGAGCAGTACTACTCCAAAAGAAAACTGACGGCAAAAGACACCCCATAGGCTACTACTCCGCAACGCTAAACGCAGCAGAACGAAACTACGACATCTATGATCTCGAACTGTTGGCAATAGTTAAGGCGTTACGACATTGGAGACCCTTAGTAGCGGGATCACCACACAAAATCAAAGTATTCTCAGACCACATGAATTTGCGGTACTGGAGAGAACCTCAAAAGATTAGTCGACAGGTCGCAAGGGAAGTATTGGAATTATCGGAATACAATCTCGAAATTCATCACATAAAAGGAACGGCAAATGGACGGGCCGACGTGTTATCAAGAAGACCCGATTACGATCACGGGGAACAAGATAACGAAAATGTGACGGTATTACCAGACAAACTGTTCATACGAACTACAAATGCACACCGTACCGGAATGCCAATTCATCCACTTGCGACAATTACGATAGAAGAAATGACGTTGTAACGCCAGCTCGGCCGTTGAGTCAGAAAACCCATGTTTTCACTCCGTTCCGAACGCTAGGACTTCCGAATTTATCGACGCCTCGTCTCCTCAGCCTCATGTATTTCATCATCTCGTCCCCTCATCTTGTTAACTTCGTCGCTCCTTATTCCCTTACCCCTCATGTAGCGTTATCACCTAACGCTGGTTCGACTTGAACCGGTCTGTGACGTGATACTCGAGTGTACGGATGAATGTTGTAAGTCACGGGCAACTTAGCTAAGTTGCACTGCCACTAGGTCGCTTCGATAGACACTAGGGTATCCCAAAGGATAAGCTTCAATCGATTGATTGGAAAGACGCGAAGAGAAGAGAAGAGGAAGAGACAATGGTGATGATTCAAGAAGACCAAGCTAGAGAGCCTTGGTCTTTACTACACGACTTATATACAGTTACTCGCTGGCTTTAAAGCGCAGCTAAGAATCCAAACCCTAGTACCGTTATACTAGTAATGAGTCATTGTCTGTTCTAATAATACCTGAAACACCGGCAAACCCAAGTACCGGCGACGCGTAAGTGTCCATGACTAATAACGGCTTACTATCGTAGTCATAACCAAATAGTAAGCGTCCCGAACTCCGAGACCTCGTAAACGTGATGATAAGTAGTCCGCGCGATGTCAAACCGTGACATTACCCCTTTTTCAGGCAGAACGTCCACGTTCGAAAACCCAAGGAATGATAGTCGCACCTCGACTAATAGAAACCTCCTCGTCCATGATCCTCTGCAGTGCATTAGCCGCTTCCAACCGTCGCGTACACTTCCTGACTTCATTACCGACTACATACTGCTCGTTTTCTAGAGCAGTGATGCGTTCCGATAATTCGGAGTACCGGCTAGTAACAGCTCGGTATCGAAGGACCTCCGCCCACAACGACCGATCCGGGATCTGCCCCATGGCCAAGTCGACCCCTTGGCGATCACCGAAATCCTGTCGTAAGTACCGCAATTGGGTATGCGTGTACTGGCGGTCGTTATCCTCGGCATCGAGATCAGGAGCAGCGTGTACTTCACCTTGTTGAATCTCCCCCCCTTTCTTCATGCACCCGTATACAATCGGGTTGTTGCCAGGCATCACGTGAATGTATTTGGCAACGGTGATGTGACCATTCTCGGTCATGCGAAAATTGATGAACCTGGGAGGTATGTTTAGTTCGAAGCCATCGGGAGCGTCAGCCTTGTCCCGAGCGCGCTGTTGGTCAGCTGGAACTCCGCCTCCTCGGTAGTCAGGGAAGCAAGGGCTCTCTTTTGCTGTTCCCATACCAGCTCTTCTTCCTCGCCTCGTCCTCCTCGGCACAAGTGGTATCCCTTCATCCTGGGATTCCGATACTTGGCGGGGATCTTGATTTTCTTTGTCAGACCCCGACTCGTGAGGTCGGAGGGTGGCACGGATGTGAATACCCCAGGACGTCGCGGGGTCCATGATGACGTTGGTAGGGGGGTCGACGTTAATATATCGAGGCGTTGGCGGTGGAGGGATGCGGACGGGGTCGTTGTTACATGTGCAATTGTAAATGAGTTGTCCACAGTCGTAGTGGATGTGGGAGTCGGCGTCGTCAGGATGGCCTGGACATGACAGGGCGGTTTGCTTACAACTTCCACAAACTCTGACCACGTCACTGAGGTCGGAGCTGCTTGGAATCTTGATAAGCGTTTGTGGAACAATGAGGTTCTCGACGCGAGTAGGAGCTCCCTCCTCCATGCTCGATTGGTCTTCCTCCAATCCTCCAGCGTCGTGTCCGCATACATCAGGGGTTTCGGGGATGACGTCCTCGGGTCCGATGCATCGAAAGGCGGCGGCGACTTCGGCATAGGTAGGTTGGTAATAGTGGGAAGATGGTAAGAGGTTGAGAAGTAGTGGAAGTAGCAGTGGGGGAAGTGGTCATTGTTCGACGAAGGAAGAACTGATGTGCTTCATCCAGTGAATGCCTGTCTTTATACGTGAGGGAGTAGGATTCAGAGTCCGTTTAAACTCAGCTAAGGCGTCAGGGGCATGTACGTCAGTGGCGTTGACCCACTGCGACTCCGAGTCTGGGTACCCCTTCCATTTGATAAGGAATTGTTTGCGCCTTGTTCTGCCGAATTGCCGCTGGTCTAGAATCTTCTCAATTTCGTATTCTTCTTCGCCATCGATTAATTCAGGGGGAGGTCTTGGGAAATTTGGTCCATGAAAGGAAGTCTCTCGATAAGGGGTGAGAAGATCGATGTGAAATACGTCATGAATGCTCCACTTGGTGGGTAATTTCAATCGATAGTTGACAGGGGACATCACCTGGATGATATGGAAAGGTCCATGTCGTTTGGGCGCAAGCTTGGCGCTTGGCTGATGTGTTCTCAGGTGACGCCCTTCCAGCCATACACGATCCCCTATTTGGAACTTGGGCGTATCTTTATGTGATACCCATGACTTCTGGGCTTTGATAATTTGTTTTTGAGCGTGTTCCCGTGCTTGTTTGAACTGATCAAGGCGCAACGCCACTTGCGGCATAGGACTGGGCGCTGAATTCCAATCAGCACGAGGGTTATGCCCCATCAATAAGAAGAATGGAGACTGTCCCGTGGCTTCGTTAGGCCAATTGTTATGCGTGAATTCTGCTATTGGAAGATAAAGGTTCCAATTGTCTTGTCGTTCATTTACCCAAAATCGGAGATACTGTTCGAGCCATTGATTGGTTCGTTCCGATTGTCCATCCGTACGAGGATGATATGCCGTAGAAATGTTCTGTGTGATCCCAAGTTGTTTGCATAATTCCCTTGTG
Organism: Lactarius quietus; assembly: GCA_015025155.1. Classification (NCBI taxonomy): domain Eukaryota; kingdom Fungi; phylum Basidiomycota; class Agaricomycetes; order Russulales; family Russulaceae; genus Lactarius; species Lactarius quietus. The sequence continues at coordinate 59,873 of WITN01000334.1, read as the reverse complement.
AACTTGGACGCGAATCTGGGATCTCTGTCGCTAATGATTTTGCTCGGTAATCCATACCGCATGAACACATGTTTGATGTATAGTGCTGCTGTTTCTTCCGCATCGATCTCTTCGTTACAAGGGATGAACACAGATGCCTTGGTACAGTCATGGTCCGTGACCGTAAGGATTGAATCATAGCCCTGTGCGACAGGTAGTTTAGTGATGAAATCGAGAGCGATAGTCTCGAAGGGCATAGCTTCCGGTTTAGGGTATATGGGTTGTAGTGAAGCCCTAATAGGGCGATTGTTGATTTTGTGTCGTTGGCATTCCGCGCAACCTCTAACATACGCTAATACCTCTTGTCGTATTGTTGGCCACCAATAGTATCGTTCTACTATTTTGCCGGTTTTGCTGATCCCGGGATGACCATGTACTGGAGTATCGTGATGAGCGGCAATAATTGACTTTCGCTCTTCACTTCCCTTGGTAACCACTCTTCTGCCTTCTTTATACCATACCCCGTTGATCTTTTTCAACTTGTGTGGATCTATCCAAGGTTTGATAATGTCTTCGTTTTGCTCGTCTTTGGTCGACCTCATTTCTTCTACCGTGATTGTTGCAATAGACTGATTCGGCATTCCCGTACGGTGTGCGTTGTTGGTTCGTATGAATATGTTGTCAGGTAGTACCGTAACATTTTCATTGTCTTGTTCCCCGTGATCATAGTCGGGTCGTCTTGACAATGCGTCTGCTCGTCCATTTGCGGTCCCTTTATGTGGTGAATTTCGAGGTCATATTCCGACAATTCGAGTACTTCCCTCGCGACCCGTCGACTGATCTTTTGTGGTTCTCTCCAATACCGTAAATTCATGTGATCCGAGAATACTTTGATTTTGTGAGGTGATCCCGCTAGCAGGGCCTCCAGTGTCGTAACGCTTTGACTATTGCCAGTAGTTCAAGGTCGTAGATGTCGTAATTTCGTTCTGCTGTATTGAGGGTTGCGGAGTAATAGCCTATTGGATGTCTTTTGCCATCAGTTTTCTTTTGGAGTAATACCGCTCCCACCGCGAAACCTGAAGCGTCCACCTCCAACTCGAATTGGTCCGTCAATACTGGGTGTGCCAATACAGGTTCGCTTGTAACTCGTCCTTTCAATACTTCAAATGCGTGTTGTTCTGCTGAGTTCCATTGCCATTCTGTTGTCTTCTTTGTAAGGTTGTTTAGCGGTTTGGCGATTGATGCAAATCCTCGTATGAATAGACGGTAAAAATTGCAAAAACCCAAGAAAGATCGTACGTCCTTCACCTTGGTTGGCGTTGGCCAATTTTTAATCCCCGCGATTTTTACAGGGTCCATGCGTGTTACCCCTTTTTCAAGGATTACCCCCAGGTAATCAAGAGACGTCGAGTGGAAAGTGCATTTCTCTGGTTTGAAAAACAGGTCGTACTTCACGGCTACTGTTAGCACATCCCGAACTGCGTTGACATGGTCAGCGATGTTTGTTCGGGTCGCAATACCGATGTCGTCCATGTAAACGCGGATAGTCGTCCCTTTTGCGTCATGTTTTGTGATCGTGTCCCGATATATGTGATTCATCATGGTTTGGAATGTGGCGGGAGAATTCGTCAATCCGAAGAACATTACCGTGGGTTCGAAAAGCCCATATGGCGTCTTAAACGCCGCTTTGTGTTCGTCGCCCGCTTTGATGCGGATATTGTTATAACCCCACCGTACGTCGAGCTTAGTGTATATGTGTGCGCCACTAAGGTCTTTGATAAGGGTTTGAATCAGTGGTAATGGATAATTGTTGCGGATGGTGAATTCGTTGATACGTCGATAATCCTGTACTGGGCGTAGTTTTCCGTCCTTCTTTTTGACGAAAAAGAATGGAGAGGCGTACTGCGATTTAGAGGGTCGGATGTACCCTTTATTGAGTTGTTCCATAATAAAATCTCGTAACGGTTTGTCTTCCGATTGTGAGAGTTCGTATATGGAACAATTGATGTGATCTGGAGTATTGGTTTTGAATTCGATAGCATGATCCCATTCCCGTGTAGGGGGAAATCGGTGGGATTCTTCTTCGCTGAAAACCTTTTTGAAGTCGCTGTATTCTTCCGGTATTTGGGTTTCTTCTTTGGGTCCTGCAGCTATGGCGAGATCAGTGGCAGCTCCCTTGATAGAGCTATGCTCCCCTAATTTCGCGATAATGTTGTCTTTTGCGATATCTGAGAGTAATCGCGCTACTACATTGACGTTGATCTTGGGATGGCATGATTTGATTATAATTGGTAGTGTGTTTTCGTCAATTGTGCCATGTTTCCAACTGAATTTTGGTTCGAAAGTACTGAGCCATGGATACCCAAGAAGGAGGTCTTCCTTTCCGATATCCGCTAGGAGGAATCTCATTTTCCTGATAATTCCTTTTGTCAATATCTGCAAGTCAACGAAATGGGTAACTGATCCCTTTTTGTTTAGCGTATCGTCGATATTGAATAATTGTTTTGGGTTTGGCAATAGAGCCGCGCCCAACCCCATTCGTTTCACAAATCGTGGATTTATGAAATTGTCTGTTGCTCCAGAGTCTACTAGTGTTTTTATGTCGGCCTTGTTGCTGCTGGTTCGGATCGATACTGGAATTCGCATAGAACGGAAGCGAGTTATGTATACAGCATTACAACGTAGAGCCCTCACCCAGGCCGTCGGGTTTAGGCGTCCCCAAAATCCTTGTTCCCCATCAACTCCTGCATTGCCATGGCTTTAAACTCCTCGGTTTCATTGGCCGCCGTTCGCAGCCAATCATTTTTCCTTTCTTCTGTGGTGCGGTTATCAGCCACCATTTGAGCAATATGGAGATCTTCTCCTGTCTCGGAGCGATCATCCACCACTTCCAGACCTCTGGAATTGCTAAAGGGTCTAGGTGGATTTTGTGGTTGACGTGGCTGGGAGCAATTGCGACTGAGGTGTCCTTTCTTTTGACAATTATAGCAAATTACTTCCCTGAGATCGGGAGGTTGTCTCCTTCGTAAAAATCCTTCGCGAGGTTTGAAAGGTGGTTGCGAATTATTGAGATATGGTCTTGGCTGTGCCAATGCGTCTTCTGCGTGTGCTAGTCGTCCTCGGGCTCTAGCCCTATCAGCAGACGTGTCCATCGCATCTGGATGGCGTCTGAATTGTCTCCAATTGGTTTGAGTCGGAGGTGATGGTCGGGGTTGTATCTTGTACTGATCAATTTTGTTCTTCAAATGAAGATATTGACCTTGACGTTTGATGGCTGCTCTTTTCCAATCCTCATAATCCGTGGGACTGTCGTGAAGGTAGATGGTTTCTTGCAGTTTGTTTGGCAATCCATTTGCGAATAGATCAAGAACCATTGGTTGATCTATGTTGTAGCCAGCATATCTGACCAGTTGTTCGAATTTGGCCACATACGCATCGATATCCCCTCTTTCCATTCGAATACCCCTTCGTAATTCTGTCTGTGCCTTCTCTTCTTTGAGAGTGTCTGCGTATTGTCTCATGAACGATGAGTGAGTGTTGTACCACAACCAGTTGTCAAGGGGGTCTCGTCCGTTGACGTCAACTTGAACCCGTAGCCAAGCTACCATTGATCCTACCCATTCGGTTACGGCAGTACCCTGGATATAGGTGAGGAATAACATAGCTTTTTGATAGGGACTGCGCATGATGGAATGAGTTGAGTTGATTCCTTCGTATAAGCTCCATTGCATGAGGAATTCTTCAGCCTTTTCTCGATCACCCGCGAAGACCGCAGGTGGATTACCGCAGAATTTGTCATGTGCCGCTGGTACGGGTGCTTGCGCTGCTGGTACTTGTGCTGGCGGGTTTCCAAAAGGTGGTCCCGCTCCTGCTCCTCCACCCCACCGTTTCCTCCACCCCCACCATTTCCTCCTCCTCCACCAGTTCCTCCACCTCCTCCTCCCATGGGAGTGTGTGGGGCAGGTGCTTGGTTTGCAGGGTCGACAAGGGCCCGAAAGGCCGTAACTGTTGGTGCTATGGGTGAAGTAGTGAGCGAATAAATTGGTTGCCCGGATGGACTTCCCGCGGTTGCTTGAGATTGGACATGAGAGGTAAGGGTCGCCATTGCTCCTAAACGTAGGGTTTCTGTCGCAACTGCTAGATTTATTCCTTGTTGTGAGGGAGACGATGATCTTGCTCCAAGAGACGCGTTGCTCTTTGTACTTGGTGACGGGGGTGGTGTAGCTGATGCTGGTTTGTTGGTTGTGTTTTCCAACTCTTGTAGTTCCTCTTGTGTGAGTTCGTTGATATAGATATCACAGTTTAGATCTTCTAAGGCCACTCGGAAGCCTTCCCACTCTCCGTGTGATGGGGTTATTTGAGACCAACGAACTTCTACCCAAACGTATTGATCGTAGACAAACTCGACCGCGACGGATCGGTTATCTTCTCGACTCTTGGCGTGATATCCGGTAGTGCCGGTAGTGCTACTATACCGGTATTCTGTATTCTTGCGAAATCTTTGGGGTACGTTATCAGCGCCTCTGTGTTGGAACCAAAAGTCGTCACAGCGGCGACACCGTTCTCTGGTAGTTTCTGATGACGCCACGTTGAAGCTTGGTCTTAATGTAGCGTTATCACCTAATGCTGGTTCGACTTGAACCGGTCTGTGACGTGATACTCGAGTGTATGGATGAATATTGGAAATCACGGGCAACTTAGCTAAGTTGCACTGCCACTAGGTCGCTTCGATAGACACTAGGGTATCCCAAAGGATAAGCTTCAATCGATTGATTGGAAAGACGCGAAGAGAAGAGAAGAGGAAAAGACAATGGTGATGATCCAAGAAGACCAAGCTAGAGAGCCTTGGTCTTTACTACACGACTTATATACAGTTACTCGCTGGCTTTAAAGCGCAACTAAGAATCCAAACCCTAGTACTGCTATACTAGTAATGAGTCTTTGTCTGTTCTAATAATACCTGAAACACCGGCAAACCCAAGTACCGGCGACGCGTAAGTGTCCATGACTAATAACAGCTTACTATCGTAGTCATAACCAAATAGTAAGCGTCCCGAACTCCGAGACCTCGTAAACGTGATGATGAGTAGTCCGCGCGATGTCAAACCGTGACATTCCTCACAAAGTGGGCGCAGGGAAGGTACACCCCCTCCGCTCTGCGCTCACCCCCTACTCACATGCTTACAGAACGCGCCAAAACAGGGCGGCGCCAGTCAAGACCTCCAACTTGCCCCCCCTGCCCCCCCATCCTCGAACAGGGCCAGCGTGCTCCCTCCCCACCCTTCTACATCCCCCCCACGCTCGTAGCCACCATTTTTTTTGTATTTGCACTCGTATCTTCCTAAATACACGCCATCCTTGCCCCCCCATTTGACCCCCCACGTGCTTGTTTACATTTGCGTGTGTGCACGACATTGTTCGTGGCAACGCCCTTGACCGCTCCCGACCGTAGCCCCAGCCGAAGGGGCTGGCTGCGTGGCTCGACATGGCGTGCGTTCATTTGCACGAGCCGTCTTGGTTCGCGCTCGCAACGCGCCGCAAACGCCCCCGCAAACACGCGGGGCGACGTTCGTGCCCTCACGCGGCCAGGCTCAACATTGCGTGCATTTGTATGCACGAGCCGCCTACGTTCGCGCTCGCATTGCCCTGCAAACGCGGCCCGCAAATGCCAATGCGAGGGGCGGCGTTTGCGCCCTCTACCGGCCTCGCAACGGCAGGCGACCGGCGAATGCGCCAGCCACGGGAGCAACCATGTCCGTATATGAGACGGTGGCCTAAAATGTCCACCTCGATTGAGTCGAATACAAGTGTATCACCCCAGGGACTGGTGTCACCGGGAGCATGTATTTGGACTCAGATTTGGCGCTCGCGGTGGCGTGAGAATGTCACCGATGTGACTTGCCCCTAGCCACCGGGTGGCCACCGAACTATTGGGACATCTAATTATTACAATCAATTTCTCACTTTGTAATTAAGCATACAGTTATACTAAATTTCTCAAATTTATATTTATTGTAATTTCAGAGCCTTGCATTTAGTACTACAGCAAACAATTATATCAAAGCTAAAGTTGTAGCCATGCCAGGGATTGAACCCCAGCCCCTCTATATGCAAGACAGTTAACCACTGAGCTACCTGGACCTAGCTTTTCTAAATGGATTATCATATAAGTATAGTTGCAGGTGACTTAACTCACTAAGTTGCGCATTTTTTCTTCAATTTTGGTCAATAACTTAAGAAATAAAATGGTGAAAAATACGAAAATATTTATGAAACTAGGTCATACAAAAATTCAAGGGGTCCTCTGCCAACTGTAAGTGATCCAATCAGCAGTTCCTAAGTTATTTCACTGATCTAGTGGTTTGCCAGCCTGACTCAGCCTGAAAGATGGTCATACAGCTGCTTGTCTTCTGGAGGCTTGAGTGGAGTGATGTTAAGTCCCAAGAGGGTGGCTAGTTCATCAGCTGCAAGAGTGAACAAGTAAAAAGGGTGGCCAGTTCATTGGTGAAGTTGAGTGAGACAGTGAGGGTGTCACGGTTTGACATCGTGCAGACTAATCATCATCAGTATTACGAGGTCTCGGAGTTTGGGACGCTTACTACACAGTTATGACTACGGTAGTAAGCCTCATTAGTCATGGACACTTACGTGTCGCCGGTCTTTGGGTTTCACCAGTGTTTCATGTATTTGTATTTACTTACGATGTGTAATGTTTCCACTGAACGTTGATCCGACTTGGATCCAATGGGTCTTCCTTGCTTCAACACTGAGCAAAGCGCACGGCTTCTGAACTCAGGAACGACTTGTAAAGGGGCAAATAACCAAGAAGGTCCCCTAAGACCGCCTAGCTTGAGGCTCGTTACAAGGTGGCAACGCCTAACACTTAAGTTGGCAACAAGGTAGTCACAGTGAACAATGACTCTGCTATAAGACTGTCTGATCTTCCTGAGAGTAATACAGGTGGATGTCAAGACAACTAAGCTAGCGAACCATAGCGCAACTTGTATAGTATTTATAGTAAATGTCCGTCAAGCCACAAAGGCGACACACATGGTATGAATGGTGAATAATAAGCATGATGACTCACATCAATCAGCACATGAATAAGGCATCAATAAGCCATAAGTAAGCATCCCCACCAATGAGTGACTGAGCACCTCCAACCAGTGAGTAAGCAACCATGGGGCGTCAATAAGCCCACCTCATCGCATCAGTAAGTGAGTAAGAGTAAACAGTAAGCATAAGTGGGAAATGTCATCCACAACACAAATCAGCCATGCGTCAATAAGCAATGGCCTCGGCGCTAACACAGGCACTCCTTGGACTAATCCATCTTGAACACATACCTGAAAGGGGATCAAACCCGGCCCACTGGAGTGCGTCCCAACAGCAGCCACGGCCCGCTGAAATCGGCAGCCTCAGGTCGCTGGTCTTACACCACACAATCGCTATTTGTCATCGTTGGTCGTCTTTGGGACACAACTGTCTTCCACCAAGTTCCACTGGCTACCTTCGCACGTCGTCCCCTGAGTTATGGGTTAGGTTGGATATGTACTGTGACCCAGGACCAATCTTCCATCCTACAAGTCCCGTGACTTATCGATTAGGTCAGCTCCATGACCTGGGACTTCTCATCCTACATGCCCCCTGGCTTATTGCTTAGGTCAGATCCTGTGACCTGGGGCTTTATCACATGACCATGTCACGTGACCCTCACTCGTCCTGTAGTAACCTTCCTGCCAGCATCTGGGGATGTACTGCGAGTGATCATATCACTCACTAACTGGCGGACTCTGCACGCCTCGTCATAGGCAATGTAGCGTTATCACCTAACGCTTGTTCGACTTGAACGGGTCTACGTCACAGTGTTCGAGTATACGGATGAATATTGAAAGTCACTGGCAACTTAGCTAAGTTGCACTGCCACTATGTCACTTGATATAGACAATAGGGTACCCAAAGGGCAAGCTTCAATCGATAGATTGGAAGGAGACAAGAATAGACGGGTGATGATTCAAGAAGACCAAGCTAGAGAGCCTTGGTCTTTTCTGGACAGTTTATATACAAGTACGTGCTGGCTTTAAAGCGCAGCTATAACTCCAAACCCTGGTACAGTGCTACTAGTATCGAGTCATCATAAGTAATACAAATACATGAAACACCGGTGAAACCCAAGTACCGGCGATGTGTCAGTGTCCATGACTAATGAGGCTTACTATCATAGTCATAACCATATAGTAAGCGTCCCGAACTCCGAGACCTTGTAATGTGAATGACGATCAGTCCAAATGATGTCAAAACGTGACAGGCGAGGTAGCTGTTGTCTTCTGCCGCTACGAGTGCGTGTACGGCCTCTTCTTCTTCGATGTCCTTCTGATCACGTGCCTCCCAGGTATGCACCTCTGGGTTTTCATGGCAGTTCTTCCAATGTTTGTGCAGGCACTTGGGCTGCTTGTTGGCAGGTTGAGCGGATCGTAACACAATGACTCAATACTAGTAGCACTGTACTAGGGTTTGGACTTCTAGCTGCGCTTTAAAGCCAGCAAGTATCTGTATATAAACATCCAGTAAAGACCAAGGCTCTCTAGCTTGGTCTTCTTGAATCATCACTATTCTCGTCTTCTTCCAATCTATCAATTGAAGCTTGCCCTTTGAGGTACCCTAGTGTCAATTCGACGACCTAGAGGCAGTGTAACTTAGCTAAGTTACCCGTGTTATCATCATTCATCCATACTCGCAAACGTCACGTCCTAGAAGGGTTCAAGTCGTCCCAGCATTAGGTGATAACGCTACAGAGGGGGTGTTCTGAGCAGGACAAGAGAGACACTGAGTGAAGTGCAAAGCAGAAAGAGTAAGGTGAGATAAAAGAGTCACCTTGTGAGAGTTGATTTTGAAGCAGATGGAGGGAGGTAATGAGACACAACTGGATGATATTTCTGGAGAGCTACAAGACAGTTTTTATACAGGTTTATTACGTTTTCTGTGGTACAAAGTCAAACAGAATGAGACAATAGTAAACATATGAATAAAGCATTGAGGTGAGTAACAAAGGGGTTGAAAATGTGAAGGACAGGGGAACATTGACAGGGGGTTCAAGGGGTTTGGTTGCACTTGCCTCGGGACAGGGGTTGATATGGAATAGTGAGATCTTACAATGTGTGAGACAGATAGCAGAATGGATGGAATTTGAGCCACCACAATCGAGCACAGCTGGTGATGCATACTGTGACGCTCAGGTTGGCCAGGTTGAGCATTGCCGAAATGCAACATTGAGGCCTTAACATGTTCTGGCCTTAGCCCCTACTGAAGGCTTTCACATCTGTGGCTGATGTCAACCTACAAGCCACAGATGGCCATGGCTTTGCTACTACCAGAGATGAGTTGTATGTATTTGATGTAAAGCATCCTAAGATATAACTACTCTGGGTCTTGACTCTCCTAATGGACAAACTGGATGGGGGGCACGATAAATGCATACTGTTGGCGATGACAACAGCCAGGGACCACCTTTTGGGTTTTTAGACCCCAATGCAGTTATCTGCATGGTGCATCTGATACCAGTATATGACATGGGACATACTAGGAAACTGCTGCAGATGCCATCTATAGCAGATCAATCTCATGATCATGAAGAGGGGGAGTTTGAGGTGTACTATGTGGGAATGTAAGTGTGCAGTCACTTTATAATAATAAAATTTCCTCACTCTTTCTCAGGTTTTCTGACTGTGACTTGTTTATGTTGACACGGACTGGTTATCCGGCTTCCTGTGTTGTAAGGATGATTGAGTCATCCTGTAACTACCGGTATCTACTTTGATCCCCTTATGGGAATGGACTATTTTAAGATATCTTTATTGTCTTTGTTCCATGTATAGTAGTTCCTTTGTTCTTTATTATTAAGATACCGGTAGTAGCTGTATTTAGATCAGCTGATGTGGCAGTACGGTGTTCTATTTGGTTTCCAACCAATAGTTGTACTTGTGTTACAATTACAGATACACGCATGTGCTGTATTGGGGTGCACGGACCATGTGCGCACAGACCACCCTGAGTAGTATATAAGGGTCTCTGTTTACGCTCTTACACTTCAGAGTTTCTTCAACCTCTGAAGTGTAAGTCCCCACTTTACTTTACTCTCTTCACAACCTTTGCTCACACTCTAGTATAGAACTGTTTGCTTTATAGGTGTGTTACTATGTAATATAGAGTTTCTTCAACCTCTGAAGTAACTGTTTGCTTTATAGCTTTAGTGCTAACTTCTAAGACGTCAGTTGCTATCTGCGCAACAGTTTATGTGTAGTGATGGAAAAATTCAGTTCCGAACTTCGGTCTGAACCCAAACCAGACCCCATTTTGTGGTTCGGGTTTGGGTGCAGCCCCAAACTGGACCATCGGTTCCATTCGCGGTTCGGCCTCTCCCCGAACCCTTCAGAACCGGTTCTAACCGGGTTCTAACCGAACCTTAAGATTTTTGAAAATGAAAATATATTGAAGGAGAGATCCGAGACTTAATCTAGAACTGTATAGAATACCGTATGTGCACTAGTCGTCTGAGTTGAAAGTCCTTGAGTGTGTGGGAATTCATGTGGCGACGTGCGACCTTGTGCCACTTCTTATCGATGTCGTCCTTTGCTATCGCCTTCTCCTCCTCCTCACGTCCTCCCCATCCCCCATCCTGTTGGTATTGCGGCAACATGTCCTCTTCTGAACTACTAAGTCCAAGAAATAGGATCATATCAAGATGTCCTCTTCGATTGCTCTGTCCGGCAGCATCGTGTTCTCCAGTTGGCACTGCAAGATGTCCTCTTCGATCGTGCCTTCATTCTCACCTTTCAGGCTTTCACGGTCTTTCCCCCTTTCAGTGAGTGTCCTGTCCACCCTGGATACACCAACTCGACTAACCTAGCCTTTTTTTCTCCTAGATTGTGTGGTCCCATCGGCCTCAAATGAGCGCAACCACATGGCACATATTGGCTCACTCTGATCGTACCTTCCCACCCTGTCGTGCTGACTGTGTTGCCACTGTCAGTACCCCCTCTTGGGCTCGTTAAACCAGGGCACTCAAAGGTGAGTGGTTCCCAGTCGATTCCGTCGAGAGGCCCTCTCTCACTTGTACCTTCCCAAACCCAACGTGTTCGGCGTGCAGTGTGATGCCGCTGCCGGTACCCCTCTTTCGGGCTTGTTAACCCAGGGCACTCAAAGGTGAGTGGTTCCCGGTCGATTCCATTGAGAGGCCCTCTCACTTGTACCGTCCCAAACCCAACGCATTTGGCATGCAGTGTGATGCCGCTGTCAGTACCCCTCTCTCGGGCTCGTTAACCCAGGGCACTCAGTGGTGAGTGGTTCAGAACTGGATCCGTTGAGGAACACCACTAATATCATGCCAAAAAGTGCTTAAAACGGTACGTCTCTGTGCACTCACAATATCCCCCATCCGTTTGTCACAGGACTATGCTACTACGCCACAACACCATGTCATCGAGCACCTCTGATCTCGGGCATGCTCTCCAACCCGATGGAACCCTGAAAGATGCGTTGTAGATGGATTGGAGCTTCAATGCTGACGAGGACCTTCCTTTCCCCTCAGAAGATCTCTCAAGCAGCATGCCGACTTCCTCTGGTCGGCCTGAACCACTGGAAGTTGTCAAAGGCTTATGTCGGACAACTCACGTTAGCCACCCGTCTCGCCGCGTGCTTGACGCGCTTGATTCGGAGTGTGCTTTAACCAACCCCATCCGCACACGTATGGTCAAATGCAAGGCCCTGAGCGATGGCTTAGACACCGGTCGACATGTCGCACGCAAGTTTGCAATCAACGAGGACAGCGACACTTACGGTGATGACAGCATTTCTCAGCCTTCTACAGAGCCTGCCGATGACAACTACGAGTCCATCAAGGCCATGGCAGATGCCGATAATGCGGTACGTTCATGATCACAGTCATTTTCTATGCAGTGACTCTCATACAACCCAGGCAGCCACATTCAAACCTCCAGGAGAGCGTACAGCGGATGTATGCGTTATCTTTCATCGTGACAAGGAGTATGTCGATCCATCCACGGGAAAGACCGTGGATGGCAATTGGTGCTTGATCTGTCGGTATGTACTTTTTGTATATCTTAATATTTCCTTTCACTAACCGTGAACGTGTACAGGGACAACCCCTCTGTCAAGAATACCTCGGCTTTCTTTGTGGGAGGAATAAGTACCCTCCGAACACACATTGCTAGGTAAGCATTCGTACACCCATATCGTTTCATTGTTTGATATTTGCTAGGTATCATGCGTGGCTATACTGCAAGCGCTGCGAGGCCCTTGACATCCTGCCAAATAAGCGTGCACTTTTCTGTGTGCCAGGTGACGAAACTGGTACAGACAGGTAAGCAATCGCATTCACCAACACCTGGTACTGAACATGCTCTGTACCAGCCTAACCCAGACTTCCCTCGAAGGCATAGTCAGCCGCCAGCCAAAGTGCCCAGCATTTACGAAGGCGGGGCTCCTTGACCATGTCATCGAGCTTGTCATTCGTGAAGATGAGGTGAGTAGTGCCTCCATATATATGCGTTATCTTCTTCTAATACTCTCACACTGCCAGGCATTCCGACTAGTTGATCAAGGCAGCTTTCACCGCCTCCTCCAGTTCTGCCAGCCGTTGCTCACAGATAAGGATATTCCGCACCGCCATCTCGTTCGCGCTGAGATCCTTTGGCGTGCAAATGTCGCAGAGGGTTTGGTCCGTCAGAGCATGGGCAACATCCCATCCAAAATATCTTTCACCTTTGACGCATGGACGTCAGCACCAGGTGATCCATATTTGTCACTTACAGCACACTTCGTAGATGCCCCTGCTGACCGCCCGAATCAGTGGGAGTTGAAGTGTGAACAACTCATCTTCCAGGAAATTCAAGGGCGGCACACAGGCCAAAATATGGCCGACATCTTGAGCCGTGCATTGGATAGGTACAACCTGTGTGGCAAGGTTGTATTTTCGTCTTTTGTCTTTGTGGTTTTACTAATCTATCTCGCAGGTTGGATGGTTCACAAGCGATGGCGCAGCCATTAATCAGGCCACACTTCATGCACTCCAGAACGACAACTCAATGGAGGTTGGATGGAAGGCACAAGCGCATGATATGTTGTAAGTGTCCTGTGTTCGTATTGACAGTCTTCCAAGTCTAATGTAAGCCACTAGGTGCATGGAGCACTCCTTACACCTCGCAGCGAAACACTTCGTCCAGACGATTGTGCCACATTCCAGCAAGAATCATGCCGCAGGAACTGACTCCAACGCTGTGGGATCTGACACCGATGATGAACAAGCCCCAGATGGCAGGGAAGACAACGATGACAACGATGATGCTATCATTGCTGGTGATTCGCTCGGCAAAGCGATCGCCCTAGTCAAGCAAGTAAGTAATATTTTTGACAGCCTTAAACCATTTTGTGTACTAACTGTGTGCTATAGATCCGAAAATCCCCACAAGCCCGCATGTTCTTTCGCACGATATGCACTCAAGTCAGGATCTCCCCACTTGAGCTGCTGTTGTGGATCCGTACACGCTGGGGGTCTCTCTTCGCGTTTGTTGAGTGTTTCATTGAACTCAAAGCGGTGCGTCATCGGTTCTTTAGTATATGACAAGCTTATTCTCTCACTTTTGGATAGGCTGTCAATCAATTTATCCTCCTTGCCGACGCAAGTGAACAGGTGCCAAGTCTCACAAGGAAGCGCTGCTATGCAGACTTCCACTTATCTCGGAGAGATTGGGAGCGCCTTGGCGTTATCATGGACGTGCTAAGGGTACGGCCTCTGTTTTGATTCGCTTCTTCCTTGCTCGGCACTCACCTCAGCGAAATAGGAACCATCCAAGGCCCAGCAAATGTTCTCAAGTGAACGTTCACCTACAGTCTGGCATATCATACCCACATTCGAATTCCTCATTGTGCGCTGGGATTCGATGGCCAAAAAACCTCAATTTCTCAGTTTAAAGGACGCGCTCGTTGAAGGTACCAAGAGCCTTCACAAGTGGTATGACCGTGTTGACAGCACATCTCTGGGTTACTTTATCTGTCTAGGTATGTTTTGTGCTCTTATTTTCCGACTTCAGGCTAGTAGCTTAGTGAGATTAGTCCTTGACCCCAATGTCAAGGACTTCTACTTCCGGCACAGATGGGATAACAAGCACTACACTGCCGACATGAAGCAGCTTGAGGAAGCAGTAAGTAGTTCTATTTAACAGCTTCAATAAACTGACGTCTCTGGTTAGTTTGACAGTTATTACATTGCCCCGACACAAACTGCGATGACGGCTGAGGATGCCACCCCAGGTATGACATCCGCTGACTTGTCCTCCATACGGTGTGCTGATGTTTACACAGACAATCCATCTGCGCCAACATTTCACTATGGAGGGTCGTATCTCCTCAATGCTGTTCAAGCCATTCAAAAGCAGGATGTTACTTCTGTGGGGTCGTGTGATGAGCTCCAACAATACCTTGGATCCGGAGCTGAGCCCACACAGGATATTGTGGCTTGGTGGGGGGTGAGTCTGTCTGCATGCACCAAATACTTGTCTAATGGATCCCCAAGATTAATACCAGATATCCCACCCTGAAACGGATGGTGCGAGACTACCTTGCCATTCAGGGCTCAGCCACTCCATCCAAACATGCCTTCAGCAGTGGAGGTATCACTGACTGTGTGCGAAGGAACTGGTTGCAGCCCAATGTCTTTGAGGGTCTCCAACCGTTGAAGAGTGCTTATCGGAATGGTAATATGTCAGCAGGTGCACAATCGGCACTCCACACAGAGGCAGTCTTTGCGATGTCTTTAGATGACACTGACAACGAGACGGACATCATATAGTTCTATCTGCAGTCACTTATATACTTACAAGATAGTTGATACTTGTAGTTAGCATAGTATTTCACCGTGGAATCAATTGCTTTTCTATCTTATACCCCAAAAGCTCGCTTTTGGGGTACACTTCCAGGAAATTCTGCGCTTTTTTTCTGATTACGTAAGCACACTAACCAAAATACCATTACTTTTGGTCTGATTCGGGGTTTGGCCCCCCCCTGAACCTGAACCAATGGTTCAGGTTCAGGTTCGGGGAAATCCCTGAACCGAACCGAAGTTCAGGTTCGGGGTTTGGCCAAAAATGGCAAATAACCGAACCGAACTGAACTTTACCATCACTATTTATGTGGTATAGTGGAGGAGGGATTGGCCATATAGCAACTCGACATTGTGATAGCACTCTTCTAGCAGACACTCACAAGAAAGTGCAACAGTCAGATGCTGCTGATGATAGTGAAGAGGAGGACAATGAAGAAGGCAGTGAAGAAGATGAGGAAGATGAGTCAGATGACAGGGAACTGGAAGATGAAGGCGATGCAAAATTGTGCAGTGATCTCGGCTGGACTGACTTGGGCTGGCAACCCAGTGGACTCCAGCAATACTGCTGGGCCCACAAAACTGGCCTAATCTTTGGAACCCCTGGCCATTGCACCATTACTATACCACCCAGAACTAATCACATCTTATCTTACTGTACCTAAGTCACTGCCTCAGAGCAAGCACGAGTGCGCCAAGCCTGCTGTCACAAGTGTGTGGCCACACTGCATCCCCGACTCCATCACCTCAATTACTTCATTTCTATCATTTTGATTTACACCAGACATTCCCTACTCATTCATACAGCTTACCTCTATTGCTTACTTGACTTGATTGTTCCCCCATGACTCCGATCCCATGCAATGCACTGATGGCATTGCTGATACCATATAATTTTAACTTCGCTTCCTACTTATTATTTACCCAGATGTTTAGTATAAAATGTACCCTTCAAGTACTCAGAATAAGCACCCAGTTGTTTTTTGAAAAACCCCTGTGTGCTTCGCCCCACTCACTATCTTTAAATATCTCTTGACTCATCTTCACTCTACTCTGCACATGCAACTTCGGGTCACACATCACTCCATCACATCGTCACATCATTACTAGGTGAAGTCATTGAGGAAAGGGATGAGGAAGAAGAGGAAGAGGAAGAGGAAGAGGATAATGACTGGGATGAACTAGATGAGGCATTTGATAGGGCTGCATATGATGAGGAAATTACAATGGCTGCTGGGTTTGTGGCTCTGTAGTATCAAAATATCTGTCAATATCTTGCACATTGCTTCTTATGTTTTAAGATCACATCAGAGACACTTACTGATTATGGCAAACAAAGGACATGGTGTTCAGACTGTTATGGAAACCTGAGAATATGATTATGATCAAAATGTGGCTACAAGAATTGAGGTCTAATCACAAAGCAGTTCAAGATTATAAGTGCTTGAGTTGGTGTTAAAACATGATCATAATAATTGAGGTCTAATCACAAAGCAGTCCAAGATTATAAGCACTTGAGTTGGTGTTAAAATATGATCATAATAATTGAGGTTTAATTGCATCAGCAGTCCAAGATTATAAGCACTTAAGTTGGTGTTAAAATGTGATCATAATAATTGAGGTTTAATTGCACTAGCGGTCCAAGATTATAAGCACTTGAGTTGGTGTTAAAACATGACTACAAGAATTGAGGTCTGATTATAATGGCAGTCTGAAATTGTTGGTGCTTGTGTTATGATTAAAACATAGCTACAAGAATTGAGGTCTAATTTTAACAGTGATCTAAAATTGTAAGCACTTGAGTTGGGGTTAAAACATGGCTACAAGACTTGAGGTGTCACGTTTGACATCGTCTTGCTGCTGACTCCAAATGTTGACGTATCTTCGGAGGTCTTGGACTGCTTACTATTTGGTTATGACTATGATAGTAAGCACATATTAGTCATGGACACTTACGCATCGCCGGTGCTTGGGTTTGCCGGTGTTTCAGGTATTATTAGAACGGACAATTACTCATTACTAGTATAGTTGTACTAGGGTTTGGATTCCAGCTGCACTTTAAAGCCAGCAAGTAACTGTATATAAGTCTCTATCATTGGACCATAGCTTCTCAGCTTGGTCTTCTTGAACTATCACTTCTTTTCGTGTATACTAGTACCTCAGGTACTAAGTGATCGCTATTCGCTCTTCATCCTTGTGGACTCGATCCCTTGTGATTATCATTGAGTACCCAGTATCTGTGTCATTGATCTGGTGTCTTGTCAAGTCGCTAAGTCATCTTCTCTTGTCACGCCCGCACAAGTTGCCTAAGTCAGGCCAGCGTTAGGTGATAACACTACATGAGGTCTGATCACAACAGCAGTCTGAAATTTTAAGTGCTTGTCTTGCAATTAAAATGTGGCCACAACAATGAAGGTCTAATTACAATGGTGGTCTGAGATTGTAAGTGCTTATGTTGTGATTCAAATATGGCTACAAGAATTGGATCTAATGACAAAGTGTGACAAGAATTGTCAGTGCTTGTGCAGTGGCTAAAATGTATCCCAAAGAATTAATGTCTAAATTCAAGTGCTTTAAATGTGGGCATAAGTTTGTCCATGAAATTAAATTTAAGAGTAAGAGCAACAGGTTATTGCAATCAAGTTTCAGGCATTTAATAATCAAGATGACCTTTGTAAGCTGTCTACAAGTACTTACAACCTACTTAAATAATTTCAAATTTTTTAAGCACCCTAATTTTTTAGCATTTTTGCTGATGGTCAGTTATGGAGCTGCTCGCTCTTGCTTTCCATAAGTTTATGTTCAGTCAGGCTCAGCCTGAGGGAGAGCATAGGGTAGTAGGGAAACTTGCTTGAAATACAAAACGATTCAGGCATGAGATTTAGGCTTCTAAAAGTTGGATATGGTAGGAAGATGACTCTATGTACTAGAATGAGTCCGAGTCGGAATCAAATACCGGAGAGGGTCAGGGGTAGGGAGCCCTGTGTAATGTAAGAACGGCCTCGAACGGTGAAGATGGGTCACCGGTATTCAGAACGTTCAGAGCGTGTTGGGAGGATCACAGTCAGCATCAATAAGCAAAAGTTGATCTGTTACGCTAGATCTTTGACGAAAAAGGAAAATGCTTCAGGTCTGGGCGCTAATGGCAGATCGCCAGTAAATCCTTCTAACCTCATGACAAAGTCTACACCGATACCCAATTTCTCTTCAAAAAACTTTCGTTGGCAGAGACTTTGCTATTTAATCACCAGAGATGGACTGGTAAGCTCTCATTCCCTCCCACCGAACAATCTCCTCTTCAACATCTCATTTCTCTCTAGATTTCTCTCTAGATGTTCGCGGCAACAGCGTTTCGCGATACACTCTTTGCTTATACCCTCCGCTTGGCATTTGGGTCGCGAATATTTCCCCACCCGGATGAGAGGGAGCTTCCAGCAGTCTGGCAAAGCAAGCGTTCGACACAGACGTCGCCTCGGGATTCACTCCCTTCAACCCTTAATGGCGGTCCCAGCCCTGACGCCAGGTCGATAATTTCGGAGACGACCATGATTGCAAATACCCTGGACAAAACAGATCCTGAAAAAGGCGAGGATAGCCTACTGGTAGATTGGTATGGGCCCACGGATCCAGATGTGAGTGCCGGCTGTCCTTTCTGCAAATACAATGCCTCTCATCTGGGATTAGAATCCACAGAATTGGTCGAGTGGGAGGAAGGCATGGGTCATGTTCCAGACGTGCCTTCTGACCTTCGCCGTGTACCTTGGCTCCGCCATCTACACCGCTGGCATAACCGGAGTTTCCTCAGAATTCCATGTTAGCAACGTCGCCGCACTTGTAGGCCTGACAACCTTTGTGGCTGGTTACGGACTTGGTCAGTACCATAAGCCAGTATATCGGATATTTCTTCGTTTCTGATTCAGAAATCCATGTAGGTCCAATGGTCTGGGCACCTTTGAGCGAAGTCCCGCAAATTGGTCGCATGCCCGTTTACATTTTCACGCTCGCCATGTTCGTTGTGTTACAAGTGCCGACGGCTCTTGCCACCGATTATGGCATGTTGATGGCGTTCCGGTTTCTTACCGGTTTCTTTGGCTCCCCGATCCTTGCGACGGGAGGAGCGACCATCGCTGATATATATCCTCCGAAGAAGCGGGCTTACGGAATGACGCTTTGGGGTGTCTTCGCTACCTGCGCACCGAGCCTCGGCCCGCTGGTTGGTGGATTCGCAGCCCACGCTGAAGGTTGGCGTTGGACCATCTGGGAGATCATGTGGCTCTCTGGGGCCACCCTCGTCCTGCTATTCTTCTTCTTCCCGGAGACGTCCGCATCTGCCATTCTTTACCGTCGAGCGAAGCGCCTTCGCAAGGCGACCAGAAATTCCTCGATCAAATCGGCTTCCGAGGTCGCTGCAGCGGCAATGAGACCCCGAGATATTGCCATGGAGGTCCTTGTTCGCCCGTTCGCCCTCAATTTCCAAGAACCGATCGTCCTCGTCCTCAACATCTACATTGGTCTCATATACGCCCTTCTTTACATCTGGTTCGAGTCCTTCCCGATCGTTTTCATCGGCATCTACCACTGGCGTGAGCAAATGCTCGGCTTATCCTTCCTTGGCATCTTCGTTGGCACCATCGTCCTCATTCCCCCGTTCTTCGCGTATCTATATTTTGTGCAGGAGCCTAAGTACAACGAGAAGGGAGAACTCAAACCTGAGGAGAGGATGCCCATCGCTATCTTTGGCGCGTTCATCGTCCCGATCAGCCTGTTTTGGTTTGGATGGACATCGCGCACAAGCGTCCACTGGATTGTCCCGATCATCGGCTCCGGCCTGTTTGGTGTTGCGGCACTACTTCTTTTCGTGAGCTCGGCTTTGTCAAATCTTCGTATTCTTATCTGACGCAAGATTGTTCTACAGAATGCGGTTTTGAACTACCTCGCTGATGCTTACCCAACCTACGCAGCCAGCGTGCTTGCCGGAAACGACTTTATTCGATCCATGTTCGGCGCCGCGTTCCCCCTCTTCGCCGGGGCTATGTATCGCAACCTCGGTGTTGGATGGGCAAGCACGCTACTGGCACTTCTCTCATGTGCCTTTATTCCAATCCCGATTCTGCTTTACAAGTATGGCGACCGCATTCGCATGGCGAGCAAGCGCGCCCGCCACGACTACGACTAGACATACAGATGCATCCGCTTGGTTCATCATCATAGAACGTGATTTCTCAGTATTGTCTATTCTCTCTTGGTTTTCAAAAAGCTTTAGAACACTGTATAATTATACCCTTCATCTACGTCAGGATCATTAGATTAGATCGATTAACCCACACGACTTGCTTATTTTAGACATCCCAGTTTGCATATTTACAGTAATGTTGGCGCCACTTGTATCAGCCTGTGTTTATCTGTTTATTCGCATTAGTGCGTATACCTCTTGGAATAACTCAAGACTATATTGTTCCGAGTTCTAGTACACTGGCAGGCATGGTGTGGTGCTTACTATCTTTCTCATTGCTATGGTAGTTGGTAGCGTCTTCTCCTTCATCTCACACCCATTTGAAAGCTGCTTTGTCACCAACCAACAAGTAAAACCCATAGCGCACGAGGTGCCTACTCTCACATTGTCGTACTCGATGGTGGCACTGGCCTCGCAGTGGTACTTACTCCTAGCCCTCAACTGTGCTGCGTGATGCTGCGCATTGCAGTGTACGATAGCCTACCCCGCAGCACTATTTCCTTCAGCGTAGTCAAGGTGTGTGTTTCCACTTCGCACATCTTGTGTGGCCCTCCAGTGACCGTTTTATTTTGTAGACCTTGTTATAGACCACATTTCCAGCCCTTACATCCCCGCTTATGTTGATGGGCAACTATCGGTCAGTTTCGCTTTACTCATCTTCGACCCGTGGGACTCCTCACGACTCTCATGCTGTAGTGAACCATCATTTCATTATCATGCCAGCGAAGGTCACTGCCGATTGAGTAGTGATGAGCGTGTGTTGAGGAGCCAGATAACAAACGGAGCCTGCCTCGGAGCCTGCTCTTGACGATGCTATCGAAAGCGCTTTTTGGCTTGCCCGATTTGAATGTGCTTGGCGGTGCACTGAAGGCTTTTGTGTCGTTTCTTGTGCCTGTGGATGTATGTAGTCATAGAGAGGCTGTTGGATGCGCTGGCAGTCACACTATGAGCGAGTTGTTTATGCTGGGTCTGAAGGTTCTGGTGTACTTGTGTACTCGACTGAACGGTATTTTTTCCGTGTTGGTAGCCGGACTGAACCGAACCAGATTTAATAAAAATCGATATCAATTGTACTAGGAAATGTGATACCGGTGCGATAATCCATAGCCTAAAAACTGGTATGGTAGTGAAAAATTATCCCATGATGATCAAGATTATCACGAAAATGTTATCAAATATGTGTGGCAAAATAATTTCGATAATTCTAGCTAGTACATCTAATCCTTAATCACCAACGAATCACTCAAGAGTCAAGCCATCAAAGGAGGTTTTTCCTGATGGAGATGGTGTTCATCGCCAATTTCTATCGGAAATCGCGATGGGGTCGTGATGTGGTCATGACAAGTTACGACCACAATGACCTGCCATAATATATGATACAGCGTTATGGCTTGACTTATTGATGACTCTTAAATCATGTTGTTATCATGACCCACCACATCGGGACCTACAGGTGATCATGACCAGTTGCAATCAGATACAACAATATTTATAGTTGGTTGTGGCGAGATATGACGATGCTTATGAGTAATTGTGATGACATCATGATTGATTCCGTTCACTTGCGGAAGGGGTAATGTTGGTGTCATAATGACATTGTGAATGCAGGTGCAGTGTGTTGTGATGTTGATGTATCTTGTTGCAACAGAAATTATAAGTGGTCATGATGTTACTATGTTGCAATAGGTCGAACAGCAGGGGGAGTCATGTCGGGATGCGGCGGAGAGTAGAGGTGGTTGTAATGGAGATGTATTCCAGCACAATAGGTGGCAGTGGCTGTCATGTTCAAATATATCATACCCTATAAGTGGTGGTGTTGTCGTTGTGGTGCAGCGTGACAGATCTCAGGAAAGATCATGTTCCCAGTGTAGCAGGATACGATGTCTTGGGGTGGCTATCATGTCCATATCGTGATATTGCCTTGGAAAGGTTGTAACTTCATTGCAGGCGCTGTGTGCAGTGACTTTATTGTACTGGTTGCGATCATACCAAAATTATATTGGGAACTATGGAAGAACATGGGCTGCTGTCATACTATGAGACAGGGTCCACGTGCTGCGCAGTGGTGGCCACCCTTGTGGGAGAAAGTGACAGTGCACAATGCCCCCCCTGTCTTGTGCGATCCCGATGGGCTATCACCCGTGTCCACATGTCCTGTGTGGGTGTGAGCAAGGGGGGAAAGAGATGGTGGGTGGTGGCGCACTTGTATCTGGCTGTAATCAATGTGAAGAAGATAAAAGGTGCCTTTTCCTGCTCATACCCTGCCCAATGTGATCACAGGTTCATGTGCCCTTTCAAAAGAAAATAAGTGAGGGAAGGAGGAGAGGAGTGGAAAGCATACCTTTACTGACCCGTTTGTGCATACACTGGAGGTGTAGGGTTGGATTGGGTTGCTGTGCCACCTGTATGTCAGGCCTGACCTACAAGATTGCATGCGAACATCAGCGAGGGCAGAGGGGGAGAGTGCGTGAAGTGGAAACTTACCATTAGGTGTAGGAGAGGGACACGTGTTCCAAATGTTGGCGCACTAAAATGATGACTTCTGGGACAGACAGGTGCGGGGGATGAGGACATGTGGCGACAGGAAACGTGGAATGGAGACTTACCCGTAAGTATAAGAAGTAGGAATTGAGTGTTTGGTTACCGAAGTGGTGATGAGAGGGCGGGTGTTACGATCATGGTCTGACTTAGACCCTACACGCGATGGCAAGTAACGTGACTTAGCAACTCGTGTCAACACACGAAGGTGTGACTTTGTCTTGAGGACTCTTGAAAGAGCCTCCCTAAGAGAGCAATGACTAGGGGCGGGATAGAGAGGAACCCGACTAGATTCGATAATGGTACAAGAGAGTCAAGCTGTCGACCACATCAGTCGACAGCCACCTTATATCGTATCTTGACTGTACGCCTTCATCAGCGATACAGCCACTACTACTAATGCTTGGTAACGTCCACTAATACTAACGCCACAACTACTACAACCATCAGTCATCGTACAGTAAGAATCATCAGTCATCGTACAGTAAGAGTATCAGTAATCATCATCGTGCATATGAGTAAGATTCGGGAGCGACTCGTCATCCCGCTTACGAAGATCGTCCACAGTGAATCATGACATCACCCCCTTTACAAGGGTGAGCGCCCACGCTCCACAACCCAGCTGGTCACCGTGGTAAGTCCGACATCCGTTTCGTGCTCGTCGCGCACCTGTTGAAGGGCATGAGCGCGTCCCAACCTCCTGGCCGAGTGCATGGCTCTATCGATGTGGACGAAGATGTCGTCCTCGAGCTTCCTGATGGCTTGTTCGAGCTCGGCCATGACTTCCATGGACGCACGGTAGCGCCTCACCTCAGCTTGGAGGGAAATGTCCCCCAGCCTAGCGAGAGCCTCGTCTACCTGTCGCTTTCCACGGAAGTTAGCGCGGAAATAGCCGAGCTCTTCGCGAGTGTACTCAGCTGCGGGGCCCATGTCTCGGCATGGTTCAGCATGGATGTCGGCTCGGTAGATGGGGGAATACTTCCCCATCGTCCCGAACACCTCGGGGTTGTCTAGCATGCGCACTCGTACATACTTGGCGGGAATCCTCCGTCCCTCGTGCTCGATGACCATCGGGACCCAGTTCATTCCGTTGTTGAGAACGAACCCTCCGGGAGTAGGCGATAGGGCACGGATAGGGAGTCGCGTCGCATGCGTTCGGCGCGTAGTGACGGGCGATGGGTCGCGTTCTTCCCTATAGGGGGATAGACCACGCGCTTCGTATCCCTGCTCCGCCGTTGGTCCGTAGACAACAGCAACTGCAGGTGGTCGGCGCGCCTCATCCTCGGTTTCTTCGGCAATGGTGCGGACTTGGTGAGGTATAGGGAGGGGAGCGCAGTGGCAGTAGTTTGGAGGGTTGTCGCACTGGATGCAGACGACCCTGGCTGCGTGGTAAGACTCATCGCTGTTGTCGTCCTCGTCTTCGCTGTCGGTGGCGTCATCGACAGCGGTGGTGAGTGAGGTGGCGGAGGTGTGGTTGCTACCGATGACGGTGGTAGTGAGGGAGCTGGCGGACTGGTTGAAACTCGCCTCATTAATAGATGTATTCTCATCCTCCTCTCCGCCGCGGTCCTCTTCACCACCTGATCCGCCCTCCATGCTGTCATGACTTCTTTCAATAGGCCGTATTCCCGCCTCATCGTCCTCCATTCTTCCGCTTGCGGGTGTGGGGAATCGCCTGCGAGCCTCGGCCAGGTCTCGGGCGGCTTGATCTCGTTCGGCTGTGGTTCTGACGTGCTCGATGGCTGAGCAGAACTGGTCGTCGATGTTGTTATTGCCATCGTAGGTGTTGAGGGCGTCGACATGGGGGATGGTGATCTCGTCAATGTTGACAATGGTGAGAGGGACATAGGACATTGTATGAGGATGTAGGAGAGGTGATGGAGTAGACGGTATTGTCAAGGCTGCTTTTATGTGAGTTTCAGCCTTCGGGTTCAAGCGTGCGAACTTCCTTATCTCCTCTTCCGCATGGACGTCGTTCCATGGTACCCACTGGTTTTCCGAGTCCGCATATCCCTTCCACTTGATGAGGTATTGGAGTTTACGCCCTCGACCCGACCTTCTAGAGTCTATCACCTTTTCGACCTCGTATTCTTCCACGCCTTCAACCAATTCGGGTGGCGGGCGTAGATAGTTTACACCGTGCATACGTGTTTCTTTGTAAGGCGTCAGCAGATCTGTATGAAACACGTCATGTATCTTCCACTGCGGAGGTAGTTTGAGCTGGTAATTCACAGGGGACATCACCTGTACGACCTCAAACGGTCCCTGCCTCCGAGGCGCAAGTTTGGGCGCTGGTTGATTGGTTCGTAGATTGCGCCCATCTAACCATACTTGGTCTCCTAGAGCGTATTTGGGCGTATCTTTGTGCTTGACCCACGACTTCTGGGCTTTTATCATGTTTTCCTGCGCGCTGTCACGGTTTGACATCGCGCGGACTACTTATCATCACGTTTACGAGGTCTCGGAGTTCGGGACGCTTACTATACGGTTATGACTACGATAGTAAGCCTCAATTAGTCATGGACACTGACGCGTCGCCGGCACTTGGGTTTGCCGGTGTTTCAGGTATTATTAGAACGGACAATGACTCATTACTAGTATAGTTGTACTAGGGTTTGGATTTGAAGCTGCGCTTTAAAGCCAGCGAGTAACTGTATATAAACTGTACCGTCAAGACCAAGGCTCTTCAGCTTGGTCTTCTTGAATCATCACCATTGTCTCTTCCTTCTCTTCTCTTCGCGTCTTTCCAATCAATCGATTGAAGCTTATCCTTAGGGATACCCTAGTGTCTATCGAAGCGACCTAGTGGCAGTGCAACTTAGCTAAGTTGCCCGTGATTTCCAATATTCATCCATACACTCGAGTATCACGTCACAGACCGGTTCAAGTCGAACCAGCGTTAGGTGATAACGCTACATTAAGACCAAGCTTCAACGTGGCGTCATCAGAAACTACCAGAGAACGGTGTCGCCGCTGTGACGACTTTTGGTTCCAACACAGAGGCGCTGAAAACGTACCCCAAAGATTTCGCAAGAATACAGAATACCGGTATAGTAGCACTACCGGCACTACCGGATATCACGCCAGGAGTCGAGAAGATAACCAATCCGTCGCGGTCGAGTTTGTCTACGATCAATACGTTTGGGTAGAAGTTCGTTGGTCTCAAATAACCCCAGACCACGGAGAGTGGGAAGGTTTCCGACCGGCCTTAGAAGATCTAGGCTGTGATATCTATATCAACGAACTCACACAAGAGGAACTACAAGAGTTGGAAAACACAACCAACAAACCAGCATCAACTACACCACCCCCGTCACCAAGTACAAAGAGCAACGCGTCTCTTGGAGCAAGATCATCGTCTCCATCACAACAAGGAATAAATCTAGCAGTCGCGACAGAAACCCTACGTTTAGGAGCGATGGCGACCCTTACCTCTCATGTCCAATCTCAAGCAACCGCGGAAAGTCCATCCAGACAACCAGTTTATTCGCTCACTACTTCACCTATAGCACCAACAGTTACGGCCTTTCGGGCCCTTGTCGACCCTGCAAACCAAGCACCTGCCCCACACACTCCCATGGGAGGAGGTGGTGGAGGAAATGGTGGAGGTGGAAATGGTGGGGTGGAGGAGCAGGAGCGGGACCACCTTTTGGAAACCCGCCAGCACAAGTACCAGCAGTGCAAGCACCCGTACCAGCGGCACATGACAAATTCTGCGGCAATCCACCTGCGGTCTTCGTGGGTGATCGAGAGAAGGCTGAAGAATTCCTCATGCAATGGAGTTATACGAAGGAATCAACTCAACCCATTCCATCATGCCAGTCCCTATCAAAAAGCTATGTTATTCCTCACCTACATCCAGGGTACTGCCGTAACCGAATGGGTAGGGTCAATGGTAGCTTGGCTACGGGTCCAAGTTGACGTCAACGGACGAGACCCCCTTGACAACTGGTTGTGGTATAACACCCACTCATCGTTTATGAGGCAATACGCAGATACTCTTAAAGAAGAAAAGGCGCAAACAGAATTGCGAAGGGGCATTCGGATGGAAAGAGGGGACATTGATGCGTACGTGGCAAAATTCAAACAATTGGTCAGATATGCTGGCTACAATATAGATCAACCGATGGTCTTGATCTATTCGCAAATGGCTTGCCAAACAAATTGCAAGAAACCATCTACCTTCACGACAATCCCACCGATTACGAAGATTGGAAAAGAGCGGCCATCAAACGCCAAGGTCAATATCTCCATTTGAAAAATAAGATTGACCAGTATAAAATACAACCTCGGCCATCACCACCAAGTCAAACAAATTGGAGACAATTCAGACGTCATCCAGATGCGATGGATACGTCGGCCGATCGAGCAAGGGCCCGAGGAAGATTAGCGCATGCAGAAGATGTATTGGCACAGCCAAGGCCATATCTCAATAACGCACAACCACCTTCAAACCCCGCGAAGGGTTCTTAAAGAGAAGGCAACCTCCCGATCTCAGGGAAGTAATTTGTTATAACTGTCAGAAGAAAGGACACCTCAGTCGCAATTGTTCTCAGCCACGTCAACCACGAAACCCATCTAGACCCTTTAGCAATTCCAGGGGCCTAGAAGTGGTGGATGATCGATCCGAAATAGGAGAAGATCTCCACATCGCTCAAATGGTAGCAGACAATCGTACCACTGAAGAAAGGAAGAATGACTGGCTGCGAACGGCAGCCAACGAAACCGAGGAGTTTAAAGCCATGGCCATGCAGGAGTTGATGGGGAATAAGGATTTTGGGGACGCCTGAACCCGACGGCCTGGGTGAGGGCTCTACGTTGTAATGCTGTATACATAACTCGCTTCCGTTCTATGCGAATTCCAGTATCGATCCGAACCAGCAGCAACAAGGCCGACATAAAAACATTGGTAGATTCCGGAGCAACAGACAATTTCATAAATCCACGATTTGTGAAGCGAATGGGATTAGGCATGACTCCATTGCCAACCCAAAACAATTATTCAACATCGATGACACGCTAAACAAAAAGGGATCAGTCACCCACTTTGTCGATTTACAAATATTGACAAAAGGAATTACCAGGAAAATGAGATTCCTATTAGCGGATATAGGAAAAGAAGATCTCCTCCTCGGATACCCATGGCTTAGCACTTTCGAACCAAAATTTAGTTGGAAGCATGGGACGATTGACGAAAACGTGTTGCCAATCGTGATCAAATCATGTCATCCAAAGTCAATACCAGCATAGTAGCTTGTCTACTCTCAGAAATGCAAAAGAAGAGATTGTTGCCAAATTAGGGGAGCATAGTTCTATCAAAGGGCCGCCACTGATCTCGCCATTGCCGCAGGACCTAAGGAGAAAATTCAAATACCGAAGGAATACGACAATTTCAAAAAGGTTTTCAGCGAAGAAGAATCTCACCGATTCCCCCCTTCACGAGAATGGGATCATGCCATTGAGTTCAAAACGAACGCTCCAGACCATATCAATTGTTCCATATACGAACTTTCACAATTGGAAGATAAACCGCTACGCGATTTTATCACGGAGCAGCTTAACAAGGGATATATCAGACCCTCCAAATCACAGTACGCATCTCCATTCTTTTTCGTCAAAAAGAAGGACGGAAAGCTACGCCCCGTACAGGATTATCGACGGATCAATGAATTACAATCCGTAACAACTACCACTACCTTTGATTCAAACCCTCATCAAAGACCTTAGCGGAGCACATATTTACACTAAACTCGACGTGCGATGGGGTTACAACAACATCCGTATTAAAGCAGGCGACGAACACAAAGCGGCGTTCAAAACGCCATACGGACTCTTCGAACCCACTGTCATGTTCTTCGGGCTAACCAATTCCCCTGCTACATTTCAGACCATGATGAATCACATATATCGGATACGATTACTAAAACATGAGCAAAGGGGACCACCATTCGTGTCTATATGGACGATATCGGTATCGCTACCCGAACAAAATGTCTGACCATGTCGCCGCAGTTCGGGATGTGTTAACGGTCGCCGCAAAGTACGACCTATTCTTCAAGCCAGAAAAATGCACCTTTCATTCGACATCCCTCGATTACCTGGGGGTAATCCTTGAAAAAGGGGTAACACGTATGGACCCTGTAAAGATCGCAGGTATCAAAAATTGGCCAACGCCAACTAAAGTGAAGGACGTACGATCTTTTTTGGGTTTTTGCAATTTTTACCGCCTATTCATAAGGGGATTCGCATCAATTGCTAAACCATTAAACAATCTCACAAAGAAAACAACGGATTGGCAATGGGGCTCAACCGAACAGCAAGCATTCGAGGTGTTGAAGAGACGAGTTACAAGTGAACCTGTATTGGCACACCCAATACTAACGGATCAATTCGAATTGGAAGTAGATGCATCAGGTTTCGCGGTGGGAGCAGTACTGTTACAAAAGAAAACTGATGGCAAAAGACATCCCATAGGCTATTATTCCGCAACTCTCAACACGGCAGAACGAAACTACGACATCTACGACCTCGAACTATTGGCGATCGTCAAAGCTTTACGGCATTGGAGACCATTGCTAGCGGGATCACCCCATAAAATCAAAGTGTTTTCAGATCACATGAACCTACGTTATTGGAGAGAACCACAAAAGATCAGTCGACGAGTCGCAAGGGAAGTGCTAGAACTGTCAGAATACGATCTCGAAATTCACCACATAAAGGGACGGCCAACGGGCGAGCAGATGCATTGTCAAGACGACCCGACTACGATCACGGGGAACAAGACAATGAAAATGTCACAGTATTACCGGATAAAGTATTTATACGAACCGGTAACGTACATCGTACAGGAATGCCTAACCAGTCGATCGCGACGATCACAGTGGAGGAGATGAGGTCGACCGACGAGAAGGGAAAGCAAGATGAAAAGACCATTAAACCTTGGGTAGATCCACACAAACTGAAAAAGATCAACGGGGTATGGTACAAAGAAGGAAGAAAGGTGATCACCAAGGGAAGTGAGGAGCGAAAGTCACTTATCGCTGCTCATCACGATACCCCAGTACACGGTCATCCAGGGATCAGCAAGACTGGCAAAATAGTGGAACGATACTACTGGTGGCCAACAATACGACAAGATGTACTGGCATACGTCAGAGGTTGCGCGGAATGCCAACGACACAAAATCAACAATCGCCCTATCAGGGCTTCATTACAACCTATATTTCCCAAACCGGAAGCTATGCCGTTCGAGACTATTGCTCTCGATTTCATCACTAAATTGCCTATCGCACAGGGTTATGATTCAATCCTTACAGTTACGGATCACGACTGTACCAAAGCATCCGTGTTTATTCCTTGTAACGAGGAAATCAACGCGGAAGAAACAGCGGCATTATACATCAAACACGTGTTCATGCGATATGGACTACCAGCAAAATCATTAGCGACAGGATCCTAGATTCGCGTCGAAGTTCACAAGAGAACTATGCAAACAACTTGGGATAAACCAGAACATATCTACCGCTTATCACCCTCGTACGGATGGACAATCAGAACGAACGAATCAATGGCTCGAACAATACCTCCGCTTTTGGGTAAACGAAAGACAAGACAATTGGAATCTTTATCTTCCAATAGCGGAGTTTACGCATAACAATTGGCCTAGTGAAGCCACAGGACAGTCTCCATTCTTCTTATTGATGGGGCATAATCCTCGTGCTGATTGGAATTCGACGCCCAGCCCTATGCCGCAAGTGGCGTTGCGCCTTGATCAGTTCAAACAAGCACGGGATCACGCCCAAAAACAAATCATCAAGGCCCAGAAGTCATGGGTATCACATAAAGATACGCCCAAGTTCCAAATAGGGGACCGTGTGTGGCTAGAAGGGCGTCACCTGAGGACTCACCAGCCCAGCGCCAAGCTTGCGCCCAAGCGACATGGACCCTTCCAGATTGTCCAGGTGATGTCCCCTGTCAATTATCGATTGGAATTACCCACCAAGTGGAGCATTCATGACGTGTTTCATATCGATCTTCTCACCCCCTATCGCGAGACTTCCTTTCATGGACCAAATTTCCCAAGACCTCCCCCTGAATTAATCGATGGCGAAGAAGAATACGAAATCGAGAAGATTCTAGACCAACGGCAATTCGGCAGAGCAAGGCGCAAACAATTTCTTATCAAATGGAAGGGCTATCCAGACTCGGAGTCGCAGTGGGTCAACGCCACTGACGTACATGCCCCTGACGCCTTAGCTGAGTTCAAACGGACTTTGAACTCCAATCCCTCACGTATAAAGACAGGTCAATCATTAGACGAAGCACATCAGTTCTTCCTTCGTCGAACGATGACCACTTCTCCTACTGCTACATCGACCACTTCACAAACCTCTTACCATCTGCCCACTGTTACCCAGCCCACTTATGCTGAAGTCGCCGCCGCCTTCCGATGCATTGGTCCAGGGGACTTCATCCCCGAAACCCCTGATGTATGCGGACACGACGCTGGAGGATTGGAGGAAGACCAATCGGAGGTGGAGGAGGGAGCTCCTACTCGAGTCGAGAATCTCGTTGTTCCACAGACGCTTATCAAGATTCCAAGCGGCTCCGACCTCAGTGACGTGGTCAGAGTTTGTGGAAGTTGTAAGCAAACCGCCCTGTCATGTCCAGGCCATTCTGACGCCGACGACTCCCACATCCACTACGACTGTGGACAACTCATCTACAACTGTACATGTAACAACAACCCCGTCCAAATCCCTCCGCCGCCAACGCCTCGATATATCAATGTCGACCCCCCTACCAATGTCATCATGGACCCCGCGACGTCCTGGGGTATTCACATCCGCGCCACCCTCCGAGCTCAAGAAGACGACTCGGATAAAGAAAACCAAAATCCCCGCCAAGTATCGAGATCCCAGGATGAAGGGGTACCACTTACGCCGAGGAGGGGGAGGAGAGGAAGAAGAGCTGGTGTGGGAGCAGCAAAAGAAAGCCCTTGCTTCCCTGACTACCGAGGAGGCGGAGTTCCAGCTGACCAACAGCGTGCTCGGGACAAGGCTGACGCCCCCGACGGGTTCGAACTGAATATCCCTCCCAGGTTCATCAATTTCCGTATGACCGAGAATGGTCATATTACGGTTGCCAAGTACATTCACGTGATGCCCGGCAACAACCCCATTGTATACGGATGCATGAGGAGAGGAGGGGAGATTCAACAAGGTGAAGTACATGCCGCTCCTGATCTCGATGCCGTGGATAACGACCGCCATTACACGCATGACCAATTGCGGTATTTGCGACAGGATTTCAGTGATCGCCAAGGGGTCGACTTGGCCATGGGGCAGATCCCTGATCGGTCGCTATGGGCGGAGGTCCTTCGATACCGAGCTGTCACCAGCCGGTACTCCGAAATAGCGGAACGCATTACTGCTTTGGAAAATGAGCAGTATGTGGTCGGCAATGAAGTCAGGAAGTGTACGCGTCGGCTAGAGGAGGCTAATGGACTGCAGAGGATTATGGACCAGGAGGTTACTATCAGTCGAGGCGCGACTATTATTCCTTGGGTTTTCGAACGTGGACGTTCTACCTGAAAAAGGGGTAATGTCACGGTTTGACATCGTTTTGATTATTCGTCATCATTCTTACGAGGTCTCGGAGTTCGGGACGCTTACTATACGGTTATGACTACGATAGTAAGTCTCAATTAGTCATGGACACTGACGCGTCGCCGGCACTTGGGTTTGCCGGTGTTTCAGGTATTATTAGAACGGACAATGACTCATTACTAGTATAGTTGTACTAGGGTTTGGATTCGAAGCTGCGCTTTAAAGCCAGCGAGTAACTGTATATAAACTGTATCGTCAAGACCAAGGCTCTTCAGCTTGGTCTTCTTGAATCATCACCATCGTATCCTTCTATCTTCCTTTTGCGCCTTTCCAATCAGTCGATTGAAGCTTATCCCTCGGGATACCCTAGTGTCTATCGAAGCGACCTAGTGGCCGTGCAACTTAGCTAAGTTGCCTGTGTTTGTCAAGATTCATCCATACTCTCGCGCATCACATCACAGAGTTGTTCAAGTCGAACCAGCGTTAGGTGATAACGCTACAATATTTCATACATAAGATTAGATAAGGCAGGACATACCATACTGTTACGTGTGAGCTGCACGTGAGCCTGACTTAGGCAACGTAAGATGAACGCGGTGACTTAGCAGTTCCTAGACTCTAGCACGAAGGCTGAGTATCGTCTCAACGCACGAAGGTGGAGCTCTGCTGCTTGTCGACAATTCGGTCCGAAAGGACGAGAGAGAGAGAGACCGTTGAGATTCCAATATGAGAAGTGTACAAGAAAACCAAGCTATCGACCACAACAGTCGATAGCTTCCTTATAAAGACTCTTGGGATCCGCCTTCGTCAGCGAGATCGCCACTACTACTACTACTACTACTCGGCTGTGTAATCCTACGGTCATCGCATCAGTCATCATACAGTAATCAGTCATCGTACAGTAATCAGTCATCGTCTTGGTAAGTATTCAGGAGCGACTCGTCATCCCGCTTACCACTAATGCAACTCCGGGCGTAACATCACCCCCTTCACAAGGGTGAGCGCCCTCGCTCCACAACCCAATTGGGCACCGCAGTTAGTCTGACATCCGTCTCGTGATCATCTCATATCCTCATGATGGCATGCGCCCTTCCCAACCGTTTCGCCAAATGGCGCGAGCGATCGATGTGCATGAAGATGTCATCTTCGAGCTTCTTGATCGCCATCTCTAGCTCCTTGATGACCTCCTGGGACGCACGGTAGCGCCTCACTTCGGCGGCAAGGGAGATATCCCCCAGCCTAGCAAGGGCTTCATCGACCTGGCGCCGTCCCCGGAAGTCAGTGCGAAGGTATTGTAGATCCTCGCGGGAGTACTCAGCTGCTGGCCCCATGTCCCAACATGGCTCGGCGTGTATGTCCCCGCGGTATATCAGTGAGTACCGCCCCATCGTCCCAAAAACCTCCGGGTTGTCAAGCATCCTTACCCGCATGTATCTGGCAGGGATGCGACGACCCTCGTGCTCGATCACCATGGGTACCCAGTTCATCCCATTGTTGAGGACGAACCCGCTGGGGGTAGGCGATAGGGTACGGATAGGGTGCCTCGGCGCGTATTGATGGGTGAGGGGTCGCGTGCCTCCTGGTATGGAGGTAGTCCTTGTGCTTCGTATCCGACCTCCGCAGTCGGTCCGTAGATGACAGCAACTGGCGGTGCTCTTCTTTCGTCATCCACGGTTTCGCTGGTAACGTCGACGTCTTCTTCTTCTTGTGGGGGAATGTGCAAGGGGGCACAGTGACAGTAGCTTTGGGGATTGTCACATTGGGTACAGATGACGTGGGCGTCATGGTATGACCCATCAGAGGACTCGTCGCTGTCATATCGATCGACAGCGGTGGTGGACGTGAAGGCGGTGGAGGGCCGGAGGATACTTGCCTCATCAGCCGCTGTATCCTCATCCATCTCTCCCTCGCCGTCATCTTCGTCACCTGATCCAGTCTCCATGAGGTCATTACCTCCTTCAATGGCCCGTAGTCCTTCCTCATCTGTCTCCACTCTTCCGCCTGCGGGTGTGGGGAATCACCGGCGAGCCTGGCCAGGTCTCGCTCGTGTTGTTCTCTGTCGTCTTGATCTTGTTCTGCGACTGCTCTGACATGTTCAATGGCAGAGCAGAAGGGGTCGTCCACATTGTTGGTGGAGTCGTACGTGGTGAGGGTGTTGATGTTGGGGATGTCGTCAATGTTGATAACGGTGAGTGGGACATGAGCCATTGTATGAGGGGGTGGTGATGTAGGTCGTTCTGTCAGGGCTGCTTTTAAGTGTATTCAGCCTGCGGGTTATTGTGTTTGAACTTCCTTATCTCTTCTTCCGCATGGACATCATCCCACGGGACCCACTGGTTATCCGAGTCGGCATATCCCTTCCACTTGATCAGGTATTGTAGTTTACGCCCACGGCCATGTCGTCTTGAGTCTAGTACTTTTTCAACCTCATATTCTTCCACGTTATCGATTAATTCTGGTGGCAGGCACTGATAGTTTGCGCCATGAGTCACTGTTTCTTTGTAGGGTGTGAGAAGATCTGTGTGAAACACATCATGGATGCTCCACTGTGTGGGAAGTTCCAGTCGATAGTTGACGGGAGACATCACCTGAACCACCGTAAACGGGCCGTGTCTTCTAGGCGCAAGCTTCATTGTTGGTTGGTTGGTCCGCAAGTGGTGTCCCTCGAGCCAGACCTTATCTCCCACCTGATACTCGGGTGTGTCACGATTTTTAATCCATGACTGTTGCGCCTTCTGCATTTGTCCTTGTGCTTGTTGTCTTATCTCTTTCAATTGTTTCAGTCTTGTCTCGATTCGTGGTATCAGTGACAGCTTATCTGTCCAATTAGCGCATGGGTGATATCCCATCAGCAATTTAAACGGCGACTCGCTTGTGGATTCATTAGTCCAGTTGTTGTGCGCGAATTCAGCCAGCGCGAGGTATTCGGTCCAGTTGTCCTGCCTCTCGTTAACCCAGAATCGGAGGTATTGTTCCAACCATTGGTTGTTGCGTTCTGATTGTCCGTCGGTTCGAGGGTGATAGGCTGTTGAAATATTTTGTTGTATCCCCAAGATTCGGCACAGTTCTCATGTGAACTTGGATGCAAATTGGGGGTCTCGGTCGCTGATGATTTTTGAAGGTAGTCCGAACCGGGCCACTACGTGTCTAGCATAGAGAATCGCCGTCTCTTCTCCTGATATTTCTTCATTACATGGTATGAATATTGATGCCTTGGAACAGTTGTGGTCAGTGACTGTTAGGATGGAATCATATCCTCGTGATTTGGGGAGCTTCGTGATAAAGTCTAACGCCACTACTTCAAACGGCGTTGCTTCTGGTTTCGGGAATATTGGTTGTAGTGACGCCTTTGTCTTTTGTGTATTAACCTTGCATCGTTGGCAGTCAGCACATCCTCGTACGTATTCTGCATGTTGTTCTTCATCGTCAGCCACCAGTAGTGTCGCTCTACTAGTTGAGTTGTACGATTTATCCCTGGGTGTCCGTGAATTGGAGGATCGTGGTGCGTGCGGATTACTTCTCTGATCTCATCTGGTTTTCCCGTGATAACCAGTCTTTGTCCTTGGTACCACCATAATCCGTCGGCCTTCGTCAGTTTGTGGGGGTCGACCCATTTGCGTATCCTCTGTTCGTCTTGTGGCCTTGTAGTGTTGATGGTTCGTACGAACAGTTTATTGGGTAACACCATGACATTCTCATTGTCCTTTTCACCTTGGTCGTAATTGGGGTGTCTTGACAGAGCGTCAGCTCTTCCATTGGCGGTTCCCTTTACGTGGTGTATCTCGAAGTTATATTCGGCCAGTTCCAAGACTTCCCTGGCTATCCTTCGGCTGATTTTCTGGGGGTCTCGCCAGTACCGGAGGTTGAGATGATCCGAAAATATGCGTACTTTGTGGAGTGATCTGGCCAACAAGTGCCTCCAGTTTCGAAGTGCTTTTACTATGGCGAGTAGTTCGAGATTGTAGATGTCATAGTTACGTTCGGCGGCATTGAGCGTTGCTGAGTAGTATCCCACTGGGTGTCATTTTCCGTCTTGTTTCTTCTGTAGTAGTACCGCTCCTACTGCGAATCTGGACGCGTCCACTTCTAGATCGAATTGTTGGGTCTGGTCAGCGTGCGCCAGGATGGGTTCCGTGATGACCCTTTGTTTGAGCGTGTCAAACACTTTTTGTTGTCGCTCTCCCCACTGCCAGGGTTCATCTTTGCGCGTTAGTTCGTTTAATGGTTTAGCGATGGCAGCGAAGCCTTTAATAAATTGTCGATAGAAGTTGCAAAAGCCCAAGAATGACCGTACGTCCTTTACCGATGAGGGGGATTGCCAGTCGTGAACACCCGAAATTTTAACGGGGTCCATGCGTGTTACCCCCTCTTCAAGGATTACCCCCAGGTAATCAATACTAGGGGCGTTGAATACACATTTTTCTGGTTTGAAGAACAGGTCGTGTTTTTGAGCGACTTCCAGGACGTCGCAAACTGCCTCTTGATGTTTTTTGGACGATTGAGGCTGTCGTTTTGTTGCTATTGCAATGTCGTCCATGTAGACCCTGATTGTAGTTCCTTGGGTCTCGTGCTTTGCTATGGTTGGGCGGTAAATCTCGTTCATGAAGCTCTGAAATGTGGCTGGTGAGTTGCACAATCCGAAGAACATGACGGTTGGCTCAAAGAGTCTGCGGCGTGTTTTGAACGCGGCTTTGTGTTCGTCGCCCTCTTTGAGTCGTATATTGTTGTATCCTTGTCGGACGTCCAGTTTGCTAAAAATCTGTGCTCCCCCGAGGTCTCTGATTAGGTTGTCGATGAGGGGGAGCGGATATTGATTTCGTATAGTCCACTCGTTGATCCTTCGGTAGTCTTGTACGGGTCATAGTTTTCTGTCTTTCTTTTTGATAAAGAAAAACGAGGATGTGTACGGGACTTTGAAGGGCGAATGTACCCTTTGGTTATTTGCTCGTCGATGAAGTCATCTAGTGCGGCATCTTCGGTTCTCGTCATTGGGTAAATTTTGCAGTCGATGATGTCTGGTGCTCCCTTTTTGAAGTCTATAGCGTGGTCGCAACTTCGTTTTGGCGGGAATCTTTTTGCTTCTTCTTCACTGAATACCTTCGCAAAGCGTTGGTATTCTTGTGGTATGCTGACTTCTTTGGTGTATTGTTTGGCATCGACTGCGAGTTCTACTGCGGATCGTCACCCATACACTTGCTTCTCCAAGGTGGACACTATTTGTTCCTTGGTTTCGGTTGTGAACATTCATGACACCTTCGCGTCTTCTTGTTCTTCTGTTAGTAATTTGGCTAACACTGCTTTTCTGTCATTTGGGTTAACTGATCGTAACACTATAGGGAGTTGTTTCTCATCTATAGTGGCATGGCACCAGCTGAACCTGGGTTCGTATGTGGCAAGCCAGGGGTATCCTAGTAGTACGTCTTCCTTTCCGATGTCTGTGATGAGGAATCTCATCTCCCGTTTGGCTTTTCCTGTTTCCACATTAAGCGTGAGGTAGTGTGTGATCTGTCCCACTTTATTAGTGGTATCATCAATGTTGTAAATGTTTTTGGGCTTATCTAGTGCCTGTTGTCCCAACCCCATTCTTTTGACAAAATTCGGATGTATGAAGTTGTCAGTGGCTCCAGAGTCCACTAGTGCTTTGATATCGGCCATGTTGTAACTTGCGCGAATTGAAACTGGTACTTTCATAGATCGGTAGCGCATAATGTACACAGAGTTACAATGTATTGCCCTTACCCAGGCCATCGGGTTTAGGCATTTCCAAAATCCTGTCCCATCAACTGTTGTAGGACCAGGTCCTTTACTTCTTCGTCATCGCCGGCTACTCCTCGTAGCCATTCCGCTGCCTTTTCTTCTTTAGTTGGTGCGGTTTCTGTGGTTCATGTTTGTACCTTGCGACGTCGTCGAGGTTGCCTACAATCGTGGCTGATATGTCCCATTTTCTGGCAGTTGTAACACTGCGTCTGGCTATGGTCGCGTTGGAATCTTCTTTGGAGAAACCCTCCTCGTGGTGGCACTGGTGGCTGCAGTGGGTTGATGTTTCTGTAGTGGTTATCGACGATCTCCTCGGCTCCTGCCAATCGTCCTCACACTCAATCTGCGGATGTGTCCATTCGGTCATCGTGTTGGAGTGGCGCGAGCAACTTAGCTAGTGCTCCTCCTGAAGTCCATCCTGGTTTGAAGGCATCCAGGTTTCCTTGGACCGTTTGCATGTAAATCCATTTTTGTTGCCTTTTTAAGGCAGATTCCCTCCATTCCTCGTAGTTCCGCGGATCGTCATGTTGATACATTGTTTCGTAAAGGGCGCGCGGTAGTCCCTTTGTGAAGTATTTGAGGGTCTGTTTGGTGTTGATGTTGTATCCTGCGTGTTGAACCAGTTGTTCAAATTGGGCAATATAGTCATCGATTTTTCCATCCTTCATGTGTATGCCAGCGTCAAGCTGGGCTTGGGCTCGTTCTTTGCTGAGAACGTCACTGAATTGTCTCTGGAATGCGTGGAGTAGGTTTTCCCACAACCTGTTGTCGAATTGGTCTGTTCCGGTGGCTACCTCGTTGATGAGCCATCAGCTTGCGGACATTACCCATTGGTTAACCGCGTTTCCCTGTATGTATGTGAGGAACAACATAGCTTTTTGGTACTTGTTCCTCATAGCTGAATGGTTGGCGTTGACTCCCGCATATACCTCCCATTGAAGGATAAACGCCTCTGCTTGGGATCTTGAGCCTGTAAATGTTGGTGGCAGGTTGCCAATGAACTTGTCGTTCCCTCTTTGTTGAGGGGCTATCGCTGGTCCTGCTGGTCCTGCTGGAGGTGGTCCTCCTCCTCCTCCTCCTTGTGGCCAACCGCCATTGGGTGGTCCCCCTCCTGGTGGTCCTCCTCCTCCTCCTCCTTCGCTGGGTTCTGTTGGTAGCCTTTCGCTAGTGACACTTGACGCTGCTGGGGTGTGCGCTCGTATCTGGAGCTCTGTTTGTGGTGGTTCGGAGTCGAGGTTTCGATCTTCTTGACCGTCTATTGTTCCTTGTTGTTCGATTGGTCGTGCTTCTGTTAGTGGGATGTTGATATGTAGATCGTCCGCCGCTGGTCGCGTCGCTTCGAAGTAGTTGTTGGTGTTGCTCCACCTGAGCTCGACCCAGCAACAGCGTTCTTTGTTGAAGACTACGGGTGATACCTTTGCGCAGTAGCTGCTTCTGCATAGTATCCTGTGTTGTTTTCGTCGGTCCTTCTTGTGTCTGGTACGTGTTGCCACCTGACTCGTCCTACTAGGTAGCAAGTAGGTGCGTCTCGTTCTCTTGATTCGATTCGGTAGGGTTGGAAGTTCCACCCATCTTTGGTGTTGAGAGTTGCCACGGCGTTCGATTGTAGAGGAGAGCTTGGTTTTAATGTTACGTGCGAGCTGCACGTGAGCCTGACTTAGGCAACGTAAGATGAACGCAGTGACTTAGCAGTTCCTAGACTCTAGCACGAAGGCTGAGTATCGTCTCAATGCACGAAGGCGGAGCTCTGCTGCTTGTCAACAATTCGGTCCGAAAGGATGAGAGAGAGAGAGACCGTTGAGATTCCAATACGAGAAGTGTACAAGAAAACCAAGCTATCGACCACAACAGTCGATAGCTTCCTTATAAAGACTCTTGGGATCCGCCTTCGTCAGCGAGATCGCCACTACTACTACTACTACTACTCGGCTGTGTAATCCTACAGTCATCGCATCAGTCATCGTACAGTAATCCAGTAATCAGTCATCGTACAGTAATCAGTCATCATCTTGGTAAGTATTCAGGAGCGACTCGTCATCCCGCTTACCACTATTGCAACTCCAGGCATAACACATACGATAACAAAGGATGATGCACCCATCTCATCGCCTGATGGATGGCAGGCTGCGCGAGCTTCCAGCGCTTCTGCCTCCAACAAGCGGTGCAGGTGAGACGGCATGTCACCTGCCTCAGGTCAGGTGCCACGTCTTTGAGGAAGTATTGTGATTAATGTAAGTTGTATGCCAGATTAGATAATGAAGGGCATATGGAAGTTATACACTATATTACATAATGATGGGCATACTATGTTTGAGCGAAATGTGATACTCATATCTTATCGCTTCACAGAGGGCAGGCCACTTGAGCTTCCAGCATTTCGCCTGCAGAGATATGGGGCAGACAATGTTATATGTGAATCACAGCACTTCAATTGATTCCATGAATATGCACATACATGTTAGAGACATAGAGTTGAACAAAGCATCACACAACTTGCAGATCTCTCAAACTTCCCATGCTGACACCTAGCGTCTACATGCTGGGCGTCGGGCCAGGTGACACGTGATGCACATATTTCATGCCTGGGCAGAAAGCAATGTGCTTCTTCCTCAGACATGCAGGGCAGGCAAATCGATATATGAATAACAGAACTTACATTTATTGAAACAACATTCACTTAGATGTTACACAGGTAGAGATGGACAACACAACATACAACTGGTGGACTACTGGAACGTCTCACTCTTACACATGGGTCCTATGTGTCGGGTGAGGCACCACATCTATGATGAGACACTGCGATCAAGTACGTCATACTCGAAATTAGATACGAGATGGCATACCATACATGAACCACACGAACAATATATATCTCATTTCTGGATAGAAGGTGGGCCGCCCGAGCTTCCAGCGCTTCTTCCTTGGACGTGTGGAGCGGGCAAAGTGCCGCCTCGCCTGCGATGTACTGTAAACAGTCTAATTGTGTCGTATATTACATTGTGGAATGACATACCTGAGCACTCTGACCTGGAGCTGGAACATGATTGGGGTTCGGATGGCGAATCAGAAAGCCCCAGGGATGTAATGGCAACTCCAGGTGAAGATAGGGAGTGATGGCTGGGGGA
Organism: Lactarius quietus; assembly: GCA_015025155.1. Taxonomy (NCBI): domain Eukaryota; kingdom Fungi; phylum Basidiomycota; class Agaricomycetes; order Russulales; family Russulaceae; genus Lactarius; species Lactarius quietus. The sequence goes on along the minus strand of WITN01000334.1, from coordinate 18,737 downwards.
AGGTGATCAACGAGGTGGTGGGGGTTGGATATATCCTGGAAGGGTACTGGGTATGATGCCTTGTGTACTAGCTAGTGCATTGAGGACCAGAATGGCATGGTCCATCTTGGCCTCCAAGGAATCGATGCGTGACTCGAGCTCTTCACCTTGGGTGAGGAATGAGACAGGTTTGACTCATTAAAGATATGTGCACTTACCAGGGTATATGGATGATGTTCCCACAGCCAATGGACCATAGGATGCTTCGATACCAGGAGGAAGATCTAAGTCTGCAGGCATGGCATCAGTGGGTTCTATAAAGCATCTAGACGTCCTACATACTTCTCAATTTCATGACACGAATGACTGGCTGTGCCCAGGACGCTGCAGGGATACATGGCCTCCTCCTCTCCGCACAGTACACACATTTGAAGGTGAGATGTGTCTGGTTGATTTGGGACACACATTCAGCGTTATTGATCTTGCAGCTCTTTCAGGGGCCACATCTGTACTATAGTAGATGTAAATATATGATGTGAGATGGGCATGCACTTACATCACCTGTGGCAATGAGGGGTTTGACATCTAGGCGGCGCGGCTGAGCAGGAGGAGGTGGGGAAACATCATCCACTTGCACACAAGGCAGGGACGAGTCAGACACCCTGCCCGGTGCACTGGGAGTGCTGTCCATATCTGCAATCATGTCAGACAGCATGCAGTCTTCAAACTCATCGGACTGGGTCGTAGTGGATGTGCCCTGCGAGAGCTGCACAACAGGATGTTGCCTTGTGTTTCTGAAATCATATGGCGGAGTGGGCTGGGCAATTGGGGTGGGCGGAGTGCCATGTGGGTCGCTCGCGCCTGCAGGTGGAAGGGCATGTCGCTTTCCCTTTGTCACTGCAGGTGTTACGTGCAAACTGCACGTGAGCCTGACTTTGGCAACGTAAGGTGAACGCGGTGACTTAACAACCCGTTAACTCTAGCACGAAGGCAGAGTATCGTCTCAACGCGCGAAGGCGGAGTCTTGCTTGATGGCAACGTGGTCCGAAAGGACGAAGAGAGAGAGAGAGAGAGAGCCTGCTTATTCGATATGAGAAGAGTACAAGAACTTCAAGCTGTCGACCACAACAGTCGACAGCTTCCTTATAATGGTAAGTAACACGCCACTACTACTAGTAACAACGTACAATGCTCGACAAATACCACTACTATCAGTAAGTCGCTCACTAAGAACATCAGTCATCATCCGTCATCATACAGTAAGCAATCAGTCATCATCCGTCATCGTACAGTAAGCAATCAACCATCGTCGTACCGTAATCGTCCTGTTATGCCATGTCCCCTGGGTTATCGGCTTAGGTCAGATACTTACTATGACCTGGGACGTTACAGCAGGCGCATCAGGCATCATGAGTGACACAGGTGGGACTGGGACTGAGGGCTGTGCAGGGGCTGCAAGGCCTTCCATAGCTACTAAATAATGGTGTAGTATGCTTGAGATGTGTAGAATGAAGGAGGGAATACACGACACACCGTCCGAATCACCCTGGGGGGGTGGAAGACCTGTCACCCACCATTGCCTGTGATTCTGAAGACCCTGGAGATAGTTGCTGAGATCGAGTGTTGACAGGTCAGGGTGCCAGTCGGAGTGGGCCTCCCACTGTGCATGGCAATACCCAGGTATGTGATCCAGAGTGAAGATGCCCCACTCAGGCATGCGCTGCTCCGCCTCAGCCGCCTTCCACTCCTCTGACATGATTTGAATGATGGGATGCATGCATGGCTTCTTGGTGTGCTTGCTAGGATCGCCCATGAACTTCTTGAATTGATTTCCAACTAGGATCTAGATGTCATTGCAGATGAGGGATGTCCATGTGAATAGTCATATAATAGACGCACTATCTCATCCTTGACCTTCCTTACCAAATAGGCCTGTTGCCCATCATCCGGAGGGTGGGCAGAGAATGTTATTGCAGCAGTGAACAGTCTGGCTGCAATGGCCAAGAACAGACTCTCCACTTGAGTTAATTCAGAAGCGGCTTTGGGAGGCATCAAGTACGATGGATAGGCAATGAGGATATCAGCACGGTGTTCCTACTTCGGGTCAAGCGATCACAGCATGTCCCCTGGTAATTGGCTGCCCACTTCGGTGCGTGGCCCACCTATGCAGCTATGTGATATAGAAAGAACAGGGCATTGTTAAGCCTTTATCATCTTTTGCAATATCTCATCCCTTGTTCCCCTACGCGTTTCATAACTCAATCCCTCTAGGCAGTGCAAATTGAGCCTCATGTCTGCATAGATATAGATCATTCATCTGATATAAGGTGGTTTTACTATCACTACTGAAGACATGAGACTAACTCGATAAGCTACCATCTCTCCCTATATATGACATTGTGCCTCAGCCATGAATGGTGAAGGATGTGCCTTATCCATGGCAGGTGGTGAAGGCGGGTGAGGCGCGACATATGGTATGTGCTAAGCAAGGGGCATTGGTGGTGCGGGGCCTTCGATAGCTACTAGACAATGGCATAGTACCTTCAGATATGTAGAATCAAATAGAGAATAGATGATGCACCTTCTGGATCACCCTGGGGTGGTGGAAGGCCAGTGATCCACCAATGCCTGTCATCTGGAATGCCCTGGAGATATACAGTGAAGTCCAGAGTCAATAGATGAAGGTGCCAGTCTGTGTGGGCCTCCCGCTGTGCATTGCAATGCTCAGATACATAATCGAATGTGAAGATGCCCCAGTTGGGCATGCATTGCTCCACCTCTGCCACCTTCCACTCCTGTGCCATGATTTGAATGATTGGGTGTATGCGGGGCTTCTTCCTAACTTTCATTGGGTCACCCATGAATGCGTTGAATTGGTTTTCAAGTGAGGTCTGGATGTAATGGCAGTTGAATGATCAACACATATATTAGAGTATGTACACGCACAATCTCATCTTTGACCTTCCTATCCAGATAGATCTGTTGCCCATCATCCGGCGGGTGGGCCAAAAATATCATCGCAGCTGCAAACAGTTTGGCTGCAATGGTCAAGAACTGAACTTCGACTTGTGTCAATTCAGAGGCCATCAAGTGAAATTGATAGACAATGAGATTATGTGCAGAGCACATATATTAGTGGCAACGTGATAGCAATGTGTACCATGATAAGAAACTGCCTATTGAGGTGGCGGGCCGCCCACCGCAGAAGTCGCTATCGCAGCACATCTGATGATTTGATTCATCCTCATCAAAACGCAATTACATTGTCTAAGTACTATGTCTCAACACCCTGGTCACTTCGCATTCAGGCTTGCACAGCAAAAGAGAACAATACTCTGACTGGCCCGCCTGACGCACCTGAGAACTCAGAGGAAGGCTCAGCCGTCAATTTCATGCAACACATTCTATCCCCTATCCCTGTGCATTTTCCTCTCTTCACTCATATAGAATATGCTAATTGTGCTGTGCTCTCTACATATGCGATACATTTATGTTATATAGGGTGCCCCACCCGCCACTGGTCAAGCACAGTCTCCGATCACACAAAGCAGTGGCCCCCTCTCTGCAATTACTATCTCCTCATCCAGCCTGCCATCTGTTCCAGCGCCTGGCCCGCCAACCATTACAATGTCTGGCCTGCCATCTGATGCACTGCCCTCTACCTCAGGTGGTCAGAAGGTATGTAAATCAATAAACAGAAACATCTACACTGCTAATGTCATTGTGTGGTCACATCCTCAGTGCCCTGCACCTTATGACTTCATGGACCAGATCCCTGCATCCCAGCGGGTCACCCGCAACCTCCCAGTTCAACAGGTAAGTCCGTTGACTCAATTCCAGACATAACCATCATTGAGATCACATTCTCAACACAGGTCCAACCAAGGGCGGACATGGATGAAGGCTCCGATGATACCACAGCAGACAATAGTGTCTCAGACAGTGAGGAGGACCTCATACAGGTTCGGGTGAGTATTCCTGCATCATGTGGGACATTCACTGATGTGGCATTGCATTGAAGGGCATTCCAACGTCTACCACTGATGCAGACTCAGCTGGACCTAGTGTCAGCATCTCTACCACTGATGCAGACTCAGCTGGACCCAGTATCCGCTTCACCCTGCCAGAGGGTGGCTCCACTGCACATGTTCCCCCTGCTCATGATGCCATTCTGCATGAGCCACCGCTTCACCCGCTGAGACGTCCTGGCCCCCTTCGTAGCATTCCAACTAATCTTCTTCCTATTTCATCGGGTGAGCCGCTGAATTTCTATCACTCTGTCCATCTTACATGGTCATCTTAGGTGCACCTGAATTCAATGCAGCATTGGATGCCCAGGCAGACGTCTTGCGCACCCTTCTCATGGATCTGAAGGACATCAAGTCAGAACTGCACAAGCTTACTGAGAGACTCATGAGGGATTTTCTCATTGTGGAGACCCTCATAGAGTACATGTACAGGAGACCATAGAATGTTGAAAAGCCTGACATGTAACCTTTTCCAGAGACGATGCCCAGAGTAATTACCATGTACTCACTTGAGATATGCATTCAATGGTACTTCATTGTTCTGTGAATTTGAAGCTCTTGCCTTAAGTCCTATGTCCATTATATGACCCTTGCTTAGCAAACTTTCCCCTTTGTCCATGGAATCATGTGTCTATATTTGAAACCATGTTTGAAACATGTATGTGCAATATCTCAAGTCACATCTGACCCAGTAAGTCATTACCATGGGTGTCATGTCTGAGATGCTTGATGTTCCTCATGAGATACAATTGAATCCAATATGCACTTCCAGTTGGCATGATCCATCTCCATACATTCAGATGGCCTTGAATCGTGGCATGCAAGACCTATAGATGGATGTATGTAGAGTATGCATGTATGATATATGACGTTACTTTGACACATGAAACATTGCATATGCCATGACTATGAATGCGTGGTGCAATGCATATTATTGTTAAGACATATCACCTCATGTATGCCATGTGTCACATGTCATACCTGAGGCATAACATGCATGACACCTCACGTATGTCATGTGTAGCCTTTCATATATGAGATAGAACATGCACGACACCTCATGTATACTATGTATTGGTTGCCATAACTTGTACTACACCTCATGTAGAACATGTGTTGCATGTTCTAAATGAGACATGACATGCACAGCCCTCATGTATGCTATGTATTACATGTCATATCCATGATATGACATGCATCAAACCTCATGTATGCCATGTGATACATGTCATGTAACGTCCCGGGTCATAGTAAGTATCTGACCTAAGCCAATAACTCAGGGGACATGGCATAACGGACTATTACGGTACGATGATGAGTGATTCACTGTACGATGACTGATGAAGTGACGGGATGATGACTGATTGTGTACTATACGATGACTGATGGGTTTGTGATACGATTACTGATCATACGTGGACGATTACACAGCCAAGGAGTGGTCTTAGTAGTAGTGGCAGTCTCGCTGACGAAGGCGGACTGTAGCGTAGTACTATATAAGGAAGCTATCGACTGTTGTAGTCGATAGCTTGGATTTCTTGTACAACTTCTCGTCTTGGAATCTCAAGTGTTCTCTCTCTCTCTCTATCTCTTGTCCCGTCGAGGAGTGGACGACGCAGGAAGTAACTCCGCCTTCGAGCGTTGAGACGCAACTCAGCCTTCGTGCTTGAGTCCGAGTATTTGCTAAGTCACCGCGTTCACCTTACGTCGCCTAAGTCAGGCTCATGTGCGGATCGCACGTAACATTAAATCCAAGCTCATTTAAAGACAACCATCGAACGCCGTGGCGACCCTTAACACCAAAGACGGTTGGGACTTTGTACCCTATCGAGTCGACTCAAGAGAACGGGACGCACCCGCTCGATACATTGTAGGATGAGTCAGGTGGCGACACGTACCAGACACCAGAAGATCCGAAGAGAACAATACCGGATACTACGCGGAGGCAGCCACCTCACAAAGATATCATCCAGTAGTATTCAACAAAGAACGCTGCTGCTGGATCGAACTCAGGTGGAGCAACACCAACAGCTACTTTGAAGCAACACGACCAGCAGCCGACGACCTACATATCAACATACCCTTGGTCGACGCACGTCCAATCAGCCAACAAGGACCTATAGACGGTCAAATAGAAATAAACCTCGACTCTGAACCACCGATAACAGAGCTTCAAATACGATCAAACACACCAGCGGCATCCAGCATCACTAGCGAAAGACAACCAACAGAGCCTAGTGAGGGAGGAGAACCCGAACAAATCGCAGTACAATCACCAGAGATAGACGCACTGGTGACACAAACAGCTGAGTTACAGATCCCTGAACCAATCAGGGGACTACTATACAGTTATATGACGACCCAAACAGAAGTATCGCCACCCCGGCTCATCATAAACGAGCAAACCGGCCATGTACAACCAATACAGCCGAAGACATGGAAGCAGCCAATCGAGCAATGGGACCAGACATCCCCGACGCACCCAGCATCCCTGAAGGAACCGACATGTTCCACGAATTCAGGCTCAACCGCAACAGAGTACCATCACCTGACAACAGACCATTCCCACCGCTACGACCACGAGACGGAAGGCCACCAGGAGGAGGGCCACCTTTAGGAGGAGGACCACCAGGAGGAGGACCACCTCTAGGAGGAGGACCACCAGGAGGAGGACCACCTTTAGGAGGACCCGCAGTAGCCCCCAACATACATCAAGGGGACAACAAATTCATCGGTAACCCACCACCCACGTTTACAGGACAAAGGTCGCAAGCAGAGGCCTTCATCCTCCAATGGGAAGTCTACACAGGAGTCAACACAAATCATTCAGCTATGCTGAATAAGTATCAGAAAGCTATGTTGTTCCTCACATACATCCAAGGGAACGCGGTTAACCAATGGGTCATGTCCGCAAGTCGATGGCTTGTAAACGAAGTGGCCACAGGAACCAATCAATTGACAACAGACTATGGGAGAACCTACTCCACGCCTTCCAAAGGCAGTTCGGCACGTTCTCAGCAAGGAACGAGCGCAGGCACAGCTAGACGCCGGAATACATATGAAAGACAGAAAAATCGACGACTACATAGCCCAGTTTGAACAACTCGTTCGACACGCGGGGTATAACATCAACGCCGAACAAACGCTCAAGTACTTCACTAGAGGACTACCAAGAGCGCTATACGAGACCATGTACCAACATGACGATCCTCGCAACTACGAAGAATGGAGGGAATCCGCCCTAAAGAGGCAACAAAAATGGATTCACATGCAGACGGTCAGGGGAAACCTTGACGCCTTCAAACCAGGACGAGCGCAAGGAGGAAATCTAGCTAAGTTACTCGCACCACTAAATGACGACCGAATGGACACTTCAGCAGATCGGGTACGAGGACGATTAGCCGGAGCAGAAGACGTGCTTCAAAATTATAGGCGAAACGATGGACCACCGCCAAAACCACCATTCCCACCACCGGGGGGTTTATACAACGACAGTACAAACGAGACCACAGCCAAACGCAGTGTTACAACTGCCAGAAGATGGGACACATCAGTCGCGACTGCCGACAACCACACAGGCGTCGCGAGACACAAGCACGAGTCACCGAGTCCGCGCCAACTAAAGAAGAAAAGGCAGCGGAATGGCTACGAGGAGTGGCCGGGGATGATGAAGAAGTAAAAGACCTAGTCCTGCAACAACTGATGGGACAGGATTTTGGAAGCGCCTGAACCCGGCGGCCTGGGTGAGGGCAATACATTGTAACTCTGTGTACATTATGCGCTATCGTTCTATGAGAGTACCAGTGTCAATTCGTGCAAGTTACAATATGGCCGACATCAAAGCGTTGGTGGACTCAGGAGCCACTGACAACTTCATCCATCCACAATTCGTCAAAAGGATGGGATTGGGACAACGGGCACTAGATAAGCCCAAAAACATTTATAACATCGACGATACCACTAATAAAGCGGGGCAGATCACACACTACCTCACGCTCAATGTGGAAACAGGAGGAAAGCAAAGAGAAATGTGATTCCTTGTCACGGACATAGGAAAAGAAGACATACTACTGGGATATCCATGGCTTGCAACCTACGAGCCAAGATTTAGCTGGCGTCATGCCACTATTGACGAGAAACAACTCCCCATAGTACTACGATCAATCAATCCAAACGACAAAAAAGCAGTACTAGCAAGGTTGCTCAAAGAGGAAAACAACGACGTGCAGGTATCACGCATGTTTACCACGGAAGCCAAAGAACAAATAGTGACCAAACTAAGAGAACAAGTATATGGGCGACGATCGGCGGTTGAACTCGCCATTGACGCCAAGCAATACACAAAAACGGTCGACATACCAAAAGAATACCATCAATACGCGAAGGTATTCGGAGAAGAAGAAGCGAAACGGTTCCCACCAAAAAGAAGTTGCGACCACGCAATCGAATTCAAAAAAGGGGCACCAGAAGCCATCGATTGCAAGGTATACCCAATGACAAGGGTCGAAGACGCAGCACTCGACGACTTCATCGACGAACAAGTAGAGAAGGGATATATTCGTCCCTCAAAATCCCCGTACGCATCATCGTTCTTTTTTATCAAAAAGAAGGATGGAAAGCTACGACCTGTCCAGGACTACCGAAAGATCAACGAGTGGACAATATGAAATCAATATCCACTCCCCCTCATCAATGACCTGATCAAAGACCTCGGAGGAGCGCAAATCTTCAGTAAACTAGACGTCCGACAAGGCTATAACAACATACGAATCAAAGAGGGCGACGAACACAAAGCAGCGTTTAAAACACGCCGCGGACTTTTTGAACCAACCGTTATGTACTTTGGACTGTGCAACTCACCCGCTACATTCCAGAGTTTCATGAACGAGATTTACCGCCCAACCATAGCAAAACACGAAGCCTTAGGAACCACGATACAGGTCTATATGGACGACATTGCCATAGCCACAAAACGACACCCGCACTCCTCGAAGAAACATCAAGAAGCAGTCTGTGACGTTCTCGCCGTCGCTCAAAAACACGACCTCTTCTTCAAACCAGAAAAGTGCACTTTTAACGCTTCTAGCATTGATTACCTGGGGGTAATCCTTGAAGAGGGGGTGACACGCATGGACCCCGTCAAAATTTCGGGCGTTCGCGACTGGCAATCCCCATCATCGGTAAAGGACGTACGGTCATTTCTTGGTTTCTGCAATTTCTACCGGCAATTTATTAAAGGATTCGCTGCTATTGCCAAACCGTTAAATGAGCTAACGCGCAAAGACAACCCTGGGAGTGGGGAGAACGGCAACAGACAGCATTTGATACGCTCAAACGAAGGGTCACCAAGGAACCCATCCTCGCACATGCTGACCAAACCCAACAATTTGACCTAGAAGTCGATGCATCTGGGTTTGCAGTAGGAGCGGTACTACTACAGAAGAAACAAGATGGAAAACACACCCAGTAGGATACTACTCGGCAACGCTCAATGCAGCCGAGCGCAATTACGACATATACAACCTCGAACTACTGGCTATAGTAAAGGCGCTGCGAAACTGGAGGTATCTACTCGCCGGATCACCCCACAAAGTACGCATCTTTTCAGATCATCTCAATCTCCGATACTGGTGAGATCCCCAGAAAATCAGTCGAAGAATAGCTAGGGAAGTCTTAGAACTGGCCGAGTATAACTTCGAGATACACCATGTGAAGGGAACCGCCAATGGAAGAGCAGACGCCCTGTCAAGACGCCCCGACTATGACCAGGGAGAAAAGGATAACGAGGACGTTACGGTGTTACCAAGCAAACTATTCGTACGAACTATCAAAACCACAAGGTCACAAGACGACCAAAGAATACGCAAATGGGTAGATCCACACAAGCTGACAAAAGCCGATGGACTGTGGTGGTATCAAGGACAAAGACTGGTCGTTACGGGGGAACCAGACGAAATCAGAGAAGTAATCCGCATACATCACGATCCTCCAATTCACGGACACCCAGGAATAAATCGAACAACCCAGTTGGTAGAACGACAATATTGGTGGCCAACGATGAAGAACGATATCGCGGACTACGTCCGAGGATGCGCTGATTGCCAACGATGCAAAGTCAATACACAAAAGACGAAGGCACTGTTGCAACCATTATTCCCAAAACCAGAAGCGACACCGTTCGAAGTGGTGGTGCTAGATTTTATCACGAAGCTCCCCAAGTCACGAGGATACGATTCCATTCTGACGATCACTGACCACGATTGTTCAAAGGCATCGATATTCATACCCTGCGTCGAAGAAATATTGGGAGAAGAAACAGCGATCCTCTACGCCAAACATGTGGTAGCTCGGTTCGGACTACCCTCAAAGATTATCAGCGACCGAGACCCCCGATTCGGTCCAAATTCACGAGAGAACTGTGCCGAATCCTGGGAATACAACAAAATATCTCGACGGCCTATCACCCCCGAACCGATGGACAATCGGAACGCAACAACCAATGGTTGGAACAATACCTCCGATTCTGGGTCAATGAAAGGCAAGACAATTGGGCAGAATACCTAGCGCTAGCAGAATTCGCACATAACAACTGGACCAATGAGTCCACACGCGAATCACCATTCAGACTACTAATGGGATATCACCCACGCGCTGACTGGACAGATCAGCTGTCACCAATACCACGAGTCGAGACAAGGCTGAAACAATTGAAAGAGATAAGACAACAAGCACAAGGACAAATGAAGAAGGTGCAACAGTCGTGGATTAAAAATCGTGACACACCCAAGTATCAGGTGGGAGATAAGGTCTGGCTCGAGGGACGTCATTTGCGCACCAACCAGCCAACCACGAAGCTTGCGCCCAGACGGCACGGCCCGTTCGCGGTCATCCAGGTGATGTCACCTGTCAACTATCGACTGGAACTTCCCACACAGTGGAGCATCCACAATGTGTTCCACACAGATCTTCTCACACCTTACAAGAAACGGTGACTCATGGCACCAACTATCAACGCCCACCACCTGAGTTGATCGATAACGTGGAAGAATACGAGGTCGAAAGGGTACTAGACTCCAGAAGAAGGGGACGAGGGCGCAAACTACAATATCTAATCAAGTGGAAGGGATACGCCGACTCGGACAACCAGTGGGTCCCGTGGGATGATGTCTACGCAGACGACGAGATAAGGAAGTTCAAACACAATAACCCGCAGGCTGAAATACACTTAAAAGCAGCCTTGACAGAACGACCTTCACTATCATCCCCTCATACAATGGCTCATGTCCCACTCACCATTACCAACATTGACGACATCCCCTACGTCAACACCCTCACCACATACGACACCAACAACAATGTGGACGACCCCTTCTGCTCTGCCGTCGAACATGTCAGAGCAACTGCAGAACGAGACCAAGACGCACGAGAACAACAAGAGCGAGACCTGGCCGAGGCTCGCCGGCGATTCCCCACACCCGCTAGCGGAAGAGTGGAGACAGATGAGGAAGGATTACGGGTTGTTGAAGGAGGTGATGACCTCTTGGCGATTGGACCAAGTGACGAAGATGACACCGAAGGAGAGACGGATGAGGATACAGCGGCTGATGAGGCAAGTATCCACCAGTCCTCCACCGCCTTCACGTCCACCACCGCTGTCGACCGATATGACAGCGACGAGTCCTCCGACGGATCATACCACGACGCCAACGTTATCTGCACCCGATGCGATAACCCCCAAGAGTACTGTCACTGCGCCCCCATGTACATCCCCCCTCGAGACAACGACACCTACGACAACACTACCGAAGAAGCCATGGATGACAAAGAGCGATCACTACCAACTGCTGTCATCTATGGACCGACTGCCGAAGAGGGTTACTGTGCATGAGGGCTGCCACCGTACCGAGAGGCTCGCGATCCATCACCAATCGCCACGCGCCGAGGCGCCCTATCCGTACCTTATCGCCTACCCCCAGCGGGTTCGTCCTCAACAACGGGATGAACTGGGTCCCCATGGTGATCGAACACGAGGGACGTCGCATCCCCGCCAGATATGTGCGGGTAAGGATGCTTGACAACCCGGAGGTCTTCGGGACGATGGGAAGGTCCGCACCAATATACCGTGGAGATATACACGCCGAGCCGTGTCGAGACATGGGGCCAGCAGCTGAGTACTCCCGGGAAGATTTACAATACCTATGCGCTGACTTCCAGGGACGGCGACAGGTAGATGAGGCCTTGGCCCGGTTGGGGGACATTTCCCTGGCGGCTGAGGTGAAACGCTACCGCGCGTCCCAGGAAGTCATCAAGGAGCTAGAGGCCGCCATCAAAAAGCTCGAAGATGACATCTTCGTACATGTCGATCGAGCGCGGCACTCAGCAAAGCGTCTAGGAAGGGCGCACGCCATCTTGAGGATACGCGACGAGCACGAGACGGATGTCGGACTAACCACAGTGCCTAATTGGGTAGTAGAGCGAGGGCGCTCACCCTTGTGAAGGGGGTGATGTAACGTCCCAGGTCATAGTAAGTATCTGACCTAAGCCAATAACTCAGGGGACATGGCATAACGGACTATTACGGTACGATGATGAGTGATTCACTGTACGATGACTGATGAAGTGACGGGATGATGACTGATTGTGTACTATACGATGACTGATGGGTTTGTGATACGATTACTGATCATATGTGGACGATTACACAGCCAAGGAGTGGTCTTAGTAGTAGTGGCAGTCTCGCTGACGAAGGCGGACTGTAGCGTAGTACTATATAAGGAAGCTATCGACTGTTGTAGTCGATAGCTTGGATTTCTTGTACAACTTCTCGTCTTGGAATCTCAAGTGTTCTCTCTCTCTCTCTATCTCTTGTCCCGTCGAGGAGTGGACGACGCAGGAAGTAACTCCGCCTTCGAGCGTTGAGACGCAACTCAGCCTTCGTGCTTGAGTCCGAGTATTTGCTAAGTCACCGCATTCACCTTACGTCGCCTAAGTCAGGCTCACGTGCGGATCGCACGTAACATGTCACATATGATGCAAGGCATGCACCACACTTTATGTATGCGAAGTCTTACCATCAACATATCAAAGATGACATGCACAACACTCATGTATGCCATGTGTTACATGTCACATACTACACATGACATGCACCACACCTCATGTATGCCAATTGTTCCATGTCATATATCACATAGGAGACATGACATGTGCAAGACCTCATGTATGCTATGTTGCGCTTCATGCGTTCTGTGTAATACATGCTATATGTGACATGTCTGCCTCATTCATGTCATGTGTTAGATGCCCTGAGCCTTATTGTCTTGTGCATGCCATGCATATCACATTTGCTTCTCCCTATCACAGTATTCGTATTTAACGTTGGACCACTCATCACATCTTCTAAGTAAACATTCACTGCCCACATCCTGACTCCTCATAACTACATTCCATATCTCACATCTCTGACATGATGCATCACCCGCTCTCTGCCAATTGCACATCTGAGCAATCAGAAACCTCACCTCAAGGTCATCAACCTCTCCATGCAGGCTTTGAGATCACATCACAAGATTCAGATATCCTAATGCAATATCTCGATGATTTTCAAGCTGCAAATAAGCAGGACCGACCTAAAGTGGTTGACACTGTAATGGGAAGGCTATATGCAATCCGACCACCAGATCCCACTTTCAATCAGGCAGAGGCAAAGATGGTATGTTATCCCACTTCACCATTGATCCAGTTTTGATTGAATCATTCAGAAAGTAAAGAAGTGGTTCTATAATCACTATGAGCGGTCCAAGCGCCAGTACACCAAGTTCACTCGCAAGTGGTCTGCAAAGAGTGCATTCTACCAGCTCAACCATGTGGAGGTCAAGTAGCGTGTAACAGAGGTATCAGGACATGAGCCAGGACACCCCTCATATCTAGGGTGCCTCCAAGATGCCACTACCTATCTATGGAATGCACTCTCTCCCAATGACAAGGAGGAGTATGTGATCGCTGCAAGTGAGTGGTCAAAGACCACCCCACCTAAGAATGTTCAATCCAGGTAAGTGAGACTATCCAGATTCATATGTGTTCTAATCCTTTCCATAGAATGGCTGCCTCTATTCGCAAGCGGGTGATTCAGGACTTTCAAAGTCAATTGTACAAGACATGTGGGATTCGCACCCTTGTTCTCACAGCATATGAAGGTGAAGATGGTGACCTCAAGGTTGGCCTGTGAGTCTTGCAAGCATAATCAATGTCGATGGAAAGGTGATGCCTTTCATTGTCAGTGATGATGGACACAGCACTTCCATTGGTGGTCCAAACTTCTTTGAGTTCTCCCCAGACTATGAGAATGCAGTCCTTTGGCAAGAATGGATTCAATTTGGAATCAAGTGCTTCTCAAGCGGTGAGCAATTCTTTTATTAAGAGACATTGTATTCTCATCATACTTCCAGATACTGTTGAAAGTCTTCCAAAGAAGGATTGCTCCAAGACTGTCACAACTCACATTCCAATCACCTTGGATGAAAATGGAAGTCCTGACCTTCCAGAGATAACTATGCATCATGGGTAGATAACTATGCATCATGGGTATAAAACCAAGGTCGTTCAGTCCATGCTCAGGGAGTATTGCACTGCTCATATTTGTGAGTGCTTGCCCCGTCGGACCGCCCGCTCTTTGCATTACTTAATAAATGTGATTTAGGCTTCAGTACTGGAATGAAGAAACAGATAATCCCATGGGGAGCTCTGGTGAAAGATCCATATTTGTGGATAAGTGAAGAATGTGTTCCCCCTGGGTTTGAGTGGAAGGACCCATCTACAATCCAGATAGGGGAGATATTCAGGCTCCTTGATCACTGGAGGGACCGCCAGGATCAGTTCCTTGATCCCCTTCTTTGGATGCCATCATGTCCACCTTTACTAGATGCCCTGAGGCCTTCTAAGCGCACATGCAACGTTGGGTGGAGCGCCACTCAGCAACGTCAAGTATCTGATGAAGAAACCTTTCAACTTCCTTTATCTGAGGAATGTGAAGAGGGCGACGATGACTCTCCCGAGATTGAGTCAAACCTTGGGTCAAACAATGCCTCATCTCAGGAGGATGAATTGGAGGAATCAGATGAACAGTCTCAATCTGTCCATATATCTGACCGATGCAGGAAGTCTGGTATGAATCATATGTATATAAAGGTGCTACATCTAGCTCATATAGCTTATTTAGTAAGTCCTGAGAATGATGAAAGAACTCCAACTCCAGAGGACTATGATCTGAACACCCATGAATCGGTCATATCACGTTGGTTTCCATTCCCATCATAGATATGTCACTGATACATCCCTAAATACATTCAGATATTGCCGAATCATCAAGGTGTCCACATGTACAATGGAATAGAAACAAAGACATAGAGGAATATCATCTGGGAAAAGGAAAGTGGTCTGCAAGGCCTTCAGATAAAGCTGGGTAATTAGTTCACATATTGATGTGTGGATCAGAATATGAACCATGAGGGTAGTGCAACTAACTTCACTCTGTATGTTGAGCACCATGTAGATGTTCATACATGACTGAAAGGCCTTGATAAAACATTCATTTAACACCTGACGATATGTCTTGGTAAATAAAGATAGCGCTTTGCATCACTGGATATCATAGAAGTGTATTGAGATGTGTACATAGCCAACACCCCAAGCAGACTTTTGTATCATGTCTTATTGTAAGTCATCAGTGCATGCAGACTTGTGCCTACCATAGATCAATATCATTACCACTCAGCCATATAGCAGAACCCCTGTACTTTTATATTTCATTTCAAGTCAATGATGCATTTCGAGTGGCCCGCATTTCCACCCAACGTCAGTGTATGCACATATTCAATATGTGTATCATTGTTCTAATGTTGGCTGACACATACATACATTCTCAGCACTCAGGATATCACCTACTATCTTATATTATTGTCATCAATCAAAGAACAACAGTGGTTGACCCATCATTTCAGCCAATGTTAGCTGGAGAGTATTAATGTAAGATATGGCTATCTCACGGCTATGCTAATCCCATCAACAGTCATTTCGACTCATTCCAATCAACTTTACATGTACAACCCATCACATATCTTGCGCATCTTCACTTCATGCCATGTCTCTTCTGTAGCATCATTGGCATATGAGCTGTGGTAGATGTGTGGCTGGGTTCAAGCAAAGTATCCAACAGAGATATGCATGTATTGTTAATACTCATAGTACTATGCTGTTATCTATATGACTGGAAGCAATGGCCATGGGTCATCCTCCATCTATCTGTACTTCCTGAACACTCCATATATCAAGCAAATTCTTATATCATTGCTTCCAATTGCATGAGTGTGGCAGGCGGCCCAATGTTTCTGTCACAGTTTACATGTATAGTTACAGTATTGGTTGGCTCATGTGGATATCAGCCGACATTGGCTAGGGTATCATATGTCAGGGAATGTATAGGGATGTATTCATGGTCCTCATTGTAATGAGGGTGGACTAATTAACACCCTGACCAATGTATTGAAATTACACAGCTATCACAGCTAGAAGGGCGGTCCACCCGACAGTATGTCTGTCATACATTTGCATGGTCCATCTAACTCTATTTATGTTTGCAAAGCATTGAGATGTATATGTCATAACAAGTACAGTGTTTGACGTCAAAGTATGTCTTTGTACATTCACAACATGAATTGAGATCCATGAATCACCATCAGAGCAAGCAGGTCGGACCACTCGACAGTATGACTTGGTATATTAGCATACCTGCACAATACATTGAAATGTATACATAGCTATCATAACAAGAGGGACAGAACACCCTCCACCCTACAGCATGTCTTATTTGCATAGTTTATCTCATCTCTTCAAGCTTGAGCAATAGGTTGAGATGCATTCTTTGTTATCATAGCAAGTAGGTTCCACTCCGACTGCCCAACAGCATGCCTTGGTACATTAGCATAGTCCATCTCAGGCATGAATATCTGAGCCATGTCTTGGTATATTGGCAAAGTATCTTTCACACTTGCATATCTGAGACATGACTTCATTACAAACAGGTAAGTCCACTCTAAGACATTCCTAGGTATACATGTATAGTCCATCTTACATATGCATATCTGAGCATTTGATTCAGCTCTTTACATAGTCACCCCTTCAACGTCTATCTTACATAGTCTTTATTCCATACAATCATATGTTCATCATATACCACTTAACATAACATGTCTTGTGTATGTCATCAGTCTCATTACTTGATCAGGTGGACCATAGATACCTCCCAGACACTTACCAGAATGCATGTACTTTGATATGATCATTTTCAGTCATATATGGACATCGGGTGGCCTGCCTATACATCGTGGACATTTGGTATATCATCCAAACTCTTAAATCAATGTTCCTAATTAAGTAACCA
Organism: Lactarius quietus; assembly: GCA_015025155.1. Taxonomy (NCBI): domain Eukaryota; kingdom Fungi; phylum Basidiomycota; class Agaricomycetes; order Russulales; family Russulaceae; genus Lactarius; species Lactarius quietus. The sequence continues at coordinate 1,292 of WITN01000334.1, read as the reverse complement.
TGGTGGGCGGCCCGCTGTTTCAGTCAACATCAGCTGAAGTATCACATCCAGTCATATATGGGTGTCGGGTGGCCCGCCTATATGTCCTGCATATCACCCATACTCTTATACCATTGTTTCCCATCGTAAACGGCTGGCGGACCACCCGCCATTTCAGCCGATGTCAGCTGGAGTATCAAACATGAAGAATCCTGCGCATCGGCCGATGTCGGCTGGAGTATCAATCATTTAAGACTCTAAACGTCGGTTGGAGTATCAATTATGTAAGCCATGGCTATCCCATGGCTGCCCACCACCCCTCTTCTCATGCACAGAAGTTGATATATCATTTTCAAGGCATACCCCAGGGTGGGTGGGCGTCACCAGATTTTATCACCCGGCACCAACAATGAGCAGCAATGACACAGAGATTGACTTAGTCTCTGTGGACTGTATTGATGGAGGTGTTGGATGCAAACAGGTGGCTAAGAATTATACAAGTGCTGACACACTGATGTGCTGTCGTACTCACTTAAACTTCTGGACCAAGTGCTCGGTGTTTGCGGAGGCCAAGTGGAACAGAAAATGCCGAGCATTGTTTGAAGAACCTTACTGCAGCTTACCCAGCTGTACAGTACTAAGGTGATGGGTGAACGATGAGAGTTTACTCCACAGGTTTATTCTTGAAGCAAACCCATATCAGACATCATGGAGCCACCAGCATTGATGATAGCTGTTGTACAGCAAACAAGGTATATGGAGTCTCACCTTATAAAGGTGTAGAGACATAGAGTTGTAGAATTATAGAGAGTAGCTCAAGTGTGCGCAGAGTGAAGCGGCTTGTATATTCAGAGGGGCTCTACTCCCCTATAAATAGGAAACCCGGTCCCTATGGTCCCACCATGTCCATTTGCACAAAAGTGATGAGTAAAGGTGTCCACAATATCGCGTTTTCAGTGACGCCTGATGTGAAACACCTCAGAACTCCTCAGTATCACTGCATGTGATGCTGATAAGAGTTGCACCCTCCATACTGGAGTTTGCGCCCACTTTTTGTGTAACGGAGTACCCTAATATGGTAATCATATGTATGTATACTACCTGTAATGCTGTAACTGCTATAGATGAGATACTTATGTACTTATTATGTTTCAACAATAGCCCCATGGTTTTACATGTATCTTCAGGAGTTCCAACAATCCTCAAAGTAGAAGAGATGGCTAAGACGGACTAAGACGGAGGTTAGTAGTGGTTATATCAGGTGTAAATCAGGCATAAAGCATTGATCATATCATGATAGCACACATTTTTGG